>CAJNDV010035985.1:0-41701 GCA_905221635.1 Symbiodinium sp. CCMP2456
ATCCGCGAAGAAACCATTTCCAGAAACAGGAATATCGATCAACGCTCATATACATATACATATACATATACATGCATACATGCATACATACATACATACATGCATGCATGCATGCATGCATGCATGCATGCATGCATACATGCGTGCAGACATACATAAAGCTTGGTATGCAGCTACAGTAAAAGCCGTATATACCCATGCATGTCAACATCATTCCCGGAACAACACGCAAGAGTCATCAATCAATGCACAGGTTGTCCATGAATTTCAAGGCTGGCATCATGTTGCACCTGTGGACGCCTCCACAAACGCAACCTCCCCTGGGTTTTCCTCGCGATTGTGTCGGTAGCCTTCAGAGAGTAAGGAAGCCTGTCAGACGTTCCGGAAGCCGGACTTTGATACCTCCAGCTCGTCATGATGCATAGAACTCGGTGCATCTGTGTGCCTCACAGACTTCACTCTGCACGTGAATGGCTCCAGGCTGTTTCCGAATTTGTCGCTCGGAAGCACTTCAGGGTGCCAGGTTTTTCGAGGCCCGGCGAGTGGTTCAGATTTCGAGCCGGTTGGGCGTAATCTTATTATCATTATTCAGTATCACATTCGTATTACTGTTACTTTTCAATCAGTATATCATTAGATTTACGACTATTTGGTGCAGCCCGTCGGGTATTCGTGTACAGCTCCAAGTAACCTGAAAAGGACCTGCGATGCTCCGCAAATATCGCCCAAGTCTCAACAAGAGGGGCGTGAAGAAGCACGCCCAGACATACTGAGACGCTTGAAGGTGGGCGTGAAGATTCATATGATATGGTCCCGATTGTTTCGGTTTATTTCGTTCAACTCACATATGCTGATGTAAGTTCGGGCGTGTGCGTATGTTTGTGTCGCATGGCATCGCTTGGACGTGTTTGCCTTCATCTGCCCGTTTCAATAAACTTTCTCACGTGCCGATTCGTCCCGACAGAGTGCAGGATTTCTCCGGCAAGGTGTCCCGTTCTCACCCAAGTGGATCTGAGGGTGGTTCAAGCGGCATGTATGGATCATGCAATCATCAGGACCGAACGGCTCTGCGTGGCAAAGACCAGCTTCCATCCATACGAGGCTGGGCCCCTGAATCCAGTCGTTGTCGAGGATCTCCGAGATCATACAGCAGTCCATTGATGTCCGAAGTGTAACACCTGGGGTGACAAAAAATCATATCTTGCACTCGCCGGCAAGTCTTCAAACCTGGGCACTTCGAGAAATGAGCTGATCACCCAGCGATTCAGGACTCTTCGGCATGCGTGAGCCGCAACATGCAATCTTGTCATGAGTTAGCTGAGAAGTTCTTCTGGATCCAACCAGAAACTGCGCCTTCAGCCAGGAAGCAGAAGATAGTGAGGGCAAAGCTCGCGGCCCATGATCTCCTTCATGCATGTGGACACCCCCGAACAGAAGTTAGTTGCATAGCTGGTAGCGCTGGAGAAGCCACAACGGAGACTGCTTCCTCTACTACTTCACTTCTAATTCTGTTCACAGTGGCTTGTTTGGCACCACATGTGCAAGCAGCGCCTTCCAAAGTAATGTAGGGGCTTAAACAATTACCTATACTGTTTTGGGGGGCTCCTTATTAAAATTATAGTATAATATACCCTAACACCCTGCTCTAATTATTAAGGCCCCTACATTATACACCCTGGATTTGGACCCGAAACAGGGTTTGGGGTTAAGGTTTGTGTCACGAACCTTAGCGCCTAAACTTGGACTTGCCGAGGGTTTGGGACACTGAAAATTTCCCCTCAGCCTTGTTTGCAGGCTATGGTCGTCCGGGCTTCCACACTGCCATATGGCTTTTTCGGACATCGTCTGGCCCGGAGGCTAGGCTATGTGCAAGAAGTGTTCAGTTTGTAGCTGGCTCCTGCCATGACGTTCTACGCTGTTCGAGGTCTACTTTCTGCGCGAAAACTGAAATTAAAGTTGTTTTGCTCGACGCCTTCGGGCTCATCGGGTTAGCTTAATTTGTCTTATGGCTACATGTAGCAAGCCAGCAGGTCACAGATACACACCTTGTTCCGCCATGTAGTAGGTTTGCTGAGGTGGCATGACCAAGGCATGGTAACAAAGGCATACTATAAGACAGTCAAGTCAGTGCTTGGATTGCTTCCTCACTCGTTCAACTTTAGACTGCACAGATGCTGGTGGCATGCATGGGCAGGATACCGTAGGTAGAAGAAAAATGTTGTGCTGCGGTGGGACACAGAGCAGTACGAAAGTTGACGCAGATTGCTGCAACACATTGCGCTGAGAGGTCTTTGCAGTTTCCTCGTCCTGGTTTTGCTGTCTGTATGTGATTCCTGCCTTTGCGCAGCTAACACGACCAGTTCGCCTAGCATTTTGCAATGAATGGGGTTGCTTCCTTGTTTTCTACATCAGTTGACAGGCACATCCCAGATGACCCTGATGTAGGCAAACTGCACTATGGCTCAAGCGCCCGCCGAAACCGCCTGAACCACAATAATATAGGGGCCGCAACAAGTAGAATAGGGTTTTGGGGCCCACTACACTATATTTATGACAAGGAACCCCAGAATGATATTGGCAATTATTGCGGCCCTTGTATTAGTCCCTGCTTTGACCAGAAGAACGCACGGCGGTACGTGCGTCCCAAGTCTTCTCAGACCGCCCCTTCAGGGCAACAGCCAGCGCTGTGCACTTCACGGCGCCGCGGAATGCCAATGAGGCTCCAAGATTTGTCGGGTTCGGGTGTGCAGCGCACTTTGTACGCCTTTATTTGGTGGTGCTTGTGCATGCATGCATGCGTACATACATACGTACCTACCGACCTGCATTCCTACATGGTGCATGCGTGCATGCATGTATGCATGCATGCACATTTGCATTTACATGTGCCTGTACATATGCATTTTACATGTTTCTTTATTTCCATATATATATATATATATGTGTATGTATATGTATATGCACGGATACACATACATTTGCACTTACACGTATAAGTATACAGTGTATTTACATTTTACACACATACATACTAACGTACACTCATTCATATACCGAGAGGGAAAATACAAGTATTCTCAAAAACGGATCCAAGGTTGAGAGGACAAGTAGGACTTCTTGCTTTTGCTTGCAGCGGCTCTTCCGAGATTCGACTTCAGACAGGTGCCCTGCGAGCCGCTAGAGCTGTAATCACAATGAACTTCAAAGCACATCGCAGCTTCATTTTACCAGCGCAAGATGCACGCCAGGAGTACGCTCGCTCATCATGTATATAGGAGCTTGGCATGGTTCCGGAAGGAACTAAACCTCAGCTCCGCACCCTAAGGCAAGGTAGCTTTTAACTGACCCTTCGGCCACTGCCAAGAGTTGCTGCCAGTGTTCCGTTCGGGATGGGGTCGTATAAAAGTCGTTTCAGTTTCCAGCAGCTCCGCGTCAGGGTCGGCAAACAGTCGTCAGCAGAAGTTTTGAGCTTTGTAACATGTGTGGGTTCCCCGATTTGGGAAACACGTGACTCAATCGAAAATGGGTGAAGATGCCCCTGAACCTTGCCATCGACCCAGGTGCAGCATCGGAAGCTGCGAGAGTCCCCCGTTGTTCGTGTCATGCAACCGAAGGCGCTTGGCGCAGCCCCTTTCCTCGCCGTGGCGGCTTGCAGACTTTTCAGTTCTCTTGGTTTGCTCTAAGCAGATCATCGACTGGCCGTGTTGTAGTTCAGATGAAACATGATTGCGCCCTCTTGCTAGATTGAGCCCTTAACTCTGATTGCAGAGCAGTTTTAGCCCGAATGTATTATCACGTATACTCGTTTATGTCACAGGTCTTAAACGCATGGGTTTGACGGACTCCCATCCACAAATACGATTTCCCGAGGTTCTTGCCCACAAGCTCTATAAACCCTAAACCCTAAACTCTAAACCGTAGCTCTAAAGCCCCCAAGGTCCCCCTGGGCCTGGAGCGCTCCCTGGTGGAGGGTGTGGAGATCGAGCGCAGTCCTCAGTACAGAGTCGGGTGGCCATTTGGGCTTTTCGGGTCCCGGCGTTTAGGGTTTAGGGTTTCAGGGCTTAGGGTTTAAATAGCGTTTAGGATTTTGACATCAATGGTTTGCCATTCATGAAGGGTGCCGCCGAACTTGCCTCCGTGTATAAACCGCCCCATTTGCCTCGCCTGGATAGTCCGAGCGTGAGCTTCGAAACCCCAAAGAAACCATACAACACATCAAACCTTACGTTGTTGACCCTGGAATGTGGCAGTGATTGCAGTGGCCTGCGCAGTGCCCTATCCGAATGCCCAGGTCCCGGGCCCTTTTGGAGCCAGCTTCCCGGACCTTCGCGGCCGCTCTTGTCCGGGCACCCGGACGACGGGCACCAGGTGCAGCAGGACTAGTATGCCTTGGCTTTGTCGTTAGGGTGTTTGTCTTCTTCCACAGGCTCAAACTTACCCGGATGCAACAGAGGCGTAGGGATGTGAAAGTGAGTCTGTTGTGCACGGGGTTCTGGATTGGAGTTTTGTGTTTGGGGTGTCGTGCTCGAGATAAGAGATTTTCGGCTTTTGCATTGTCTGCATTACAGGTCTGCCACAAGTGCAGCAGAAACTTGGCTGCGCTCCCCTGAACCTTGAGCGCCAAACGCTTCGGAATTGTGTGTTTGCCTTTGTTTGCAGTGTCCGAGGTCGTTTTGGCAGGGGGCTTAAGTCACCCTGAGCCGTGAGTTGCAGTAATCTTAGTGCTCTAAGCCCGTGTCCACTTTAGGGTTTAAGGGGTGCAGCGAGCCAGAGACTCCACAAGACCATGGTGGTGCTGTGGTGGTTGCTGTTCTTAACTCACCTGGTCACCACTACGTCCTTGACCGAACCCTATACCCTGAAGGTCCTACTAGCAGCACCCGCAATTGCATGGGTAGCTACAAGTTGGGCCACCCTGCTGCTATTTCTGATCTTTATCGCCCCAATTAGGGCAGGATGACGAATCTTCACCCGAAGCCTTAAATTGCAGATGCCCGTCCTCAGTCTGCGTGTGACAAAGGCGGGACCTTTAGCCTCTGTTTCGCTGCCATGCGGCGAGACTGCCTAATCCACCCTGCAGCCATAGTACCTACCTAAATCCTCAAATCCGTAGCTGAACAAAAACCCTAGATCTCCTAAACCTTCAAGTAAACTTTCTAGCAACCCTCACTGAAAGGAGCTCTGTGAGGAGCCTTAAAGCAATAAACAAATAAATAAGTTAATATATAAATAAGTATATATATATATATATACATATAATATATAGATAGATATATATATATATATATGTAATGAATGACCCCTAAACCAACCCTTACAGGAGCCCTGAAAGGAGCCCTAAAGTATCCCAACCCCTCCCGCCCTGGTCATGTTTCTTTGGAGGTGCCTCAGGGCTCTGGGCCTTACAGCTCTGCGCCTCGGAGGATGGGCTGAGGCCGACCTAACGGGCTTTCCTTTAAGGGTTCCTCTTGGAGCATGTATAGATTTTTAGAGGAATCTTTCGGGGCCTTTAAAGGGATCCTAGATGGAATTCGGAAGGGTTCCTTGAAGGGTTGCTAATGGGTGGAGCCAGAAGAGTTATTTTGAGAGGTTCTGGGGCTCCAGGCTCAGGTTTTGTGTCATGTAGGGCTTTTTCTGATGTAGTTAGTGCTTCGCAGGTTTATAGGTTTATGGGTTTACGGTGTTGAAAAAGGGTGTTGTTTCTGTCAGACGTCCACGGTTTTCGGGGCTTTCTTGGACAAGTATTCCTATGCCGTGCGAACTCACAGCTCCTGGCGCCCTAACTTTCCACTTCATTAACTTTCACCACCTGACGGCATCTTCTTTCGCCACATGTGTATTGAAGACATCAATAAAAACACGTCGGAGTGGTCTTTGTGAAGAGTCTTTCGCCTCGATTGTGCGAGTGTTCTTGCCTGCCATTGGTCGTGGTGCTGGTGCTGCTGCTGATGGGGAGGAGGCGGATGGTGTCTTTGGTGGCGGCGGGCGGCGGCGGCGGGGCGGCAGCGACAGCTGCAACGATGTTTATGGTGATGATGATGATAATGATGATGATGATGACCATGATCATGATCATGACGGTGCTGGCGCTGGTGCTGGCGCTGGTGCTGGTGCTGGTGCTGATGCTGATGCTGGTGGTGGTGGTGGTGCTGCTGCTGATGATGATGATGAGATGACGATATTCATACGGCCTTCACAGACAGTTGCCTTGCTTGGAAGCAAGTTACATGCGAGTGATAAACGTGACCCCAAGCCCAGTCACAAACCCAATGGGTGCCAGACTTCCAAACATACATCTTCTGCCCAGCTGTGCTTTCAAGCTGTCAGTTTCTAGTAATTGTCTGTCTGTGCTGGGGCTACAGATTGTAGCGCGAGCGGTCTAGTGGCATGAGTTCCAGTAGCTGCTGTGTTCTATGAAGAGGTTTGCTGTATAGCAAGAAACACGCGATAATACCGATCGTCTCCAAAAACGTCCGATATGTAGGACTTAGGCCCTTGTATGCCTTGGAGCTCGAGCAGTTGAGAAATCCTATGAGGCATGCATAGCTACCAACACTACTCCGTACGGTTTCTTCGTATAACTACCAGTATACTACAATCTACCCCAATCTCCTTTTCTAGTTAGATGAAAGAACCTCTACCGTCTTCTACTTATTGTTTTCATGAGGCACTCTTTTTTGTAAAACGCCTGCAGGGCTTTGAGCACCGTGGGCCCACCCTTGTCCTTCCGCGTGCACACACGGACCCCGAGCCCGCCCAGCTTCTTGGGCACTTTTTTGTCTGGTGCTTAGTAGGGAATGGGGGAATGGATCCCTATGATAGTCCCTTTAAGGTCCCTTATAGTAGTCCCTAGAACCCATTCCCCCATTCCCCACTAAGCACGAGACAGTTTTTGGGGGGCTTGAATCGGAAGATGGTTCAGGCTTTAGGGTCCAAGGTTTGGAGAGTTGGGTGTAGTGTTTTAAGGAACCGTAAGCCATAATGTTAGTGGCCGGTGTTGTCACTCGTGTTTGGGTTGACAGGGGTGGCTTGAGGACTCCCGGATTTAATGAAGTGGCGAGGCTTCGCTGCACGGAATACGGGGCAGCTCCTGACAGTTTCCCGGGGTCTCGGAGGGATTCATGTAGGTCACGATGGATGCCCACTTGAAAGCGATGCGTTTTTCCTTCATTATCAAGCAGCCTGTGGCGGAAAGAGGGATCGGATAGTTCTTGCACCATTGCATAACCTCAGTCGCAACAGACTAGGTATAAGTACACATTGCCATAGGCACAAGCCCTTGTCGGATTGCTGCCGCGAAGGTGCACCTTACTTAACGGCGACGGGGCTTTCCGAGTCTGGCTGCACCTTGGCTGCGGACCCTTCAGCCTTCGTAGGGCAATATAGGGGCCTAAATAGTTACCTACACTATTTTGGGGGGCTCCTTACCATAAATAGAGTATAATGTACCCCAAAACCTTATTCTAATTATTAATTCCTACAGTAGTGATGACGTTTGTTTCAAGAGCTGCAACTCCTTTCGCACTGTTCTTTCGGGCAAGAGGCTTTGCACATATTGATGGTTTTTAATGGTAGGCAAAAGGGCGCGATGGCTTTTTGTACCAGAGTTTATTACACAAGGCCCGGATTCACTGCCCCGGTCGCCTATTTTCGAGCCTGTTCCTAAAGCATTGTAATTGTGCCCATCTCCAACTAAAATCCTAGAGCCTGAAAAAAATTCCCCCAGCCTGCACCCGAGGTTTCATCATTGTCAACTGGCACGAGCCCCTAGACTCGGGTGGATCTCCGATCATTGCTCATGCAGCGTGGCTCAGAGGTAGACTTTCTAAGGTCTGGGTATATAGAGTCCCTGCAACCTGGGACCCTATCTGTCTCTATATGCATATATAGATACAGAACCCATTGTTGTATCCAGGAGATTCTTTTTTTGAAGGTGTATCACGGAAGGCCAGGGTTGATGAGCATCTGTGAATGCCAGGGAAATGCTGGTCGACGCTTTGTTACTCGTAATTTTTGTGGGTCATGTAGGTGGCTCCAACTGTTGCAGCTGGCGGTTCTGCCACCAGCCGCGAAGCACCGAAGCGTTCCCCAACGCAAGGACTTGAAGCTCTGGGAGCGAGAGAAGTTTCTGCAAGGAGAGGAGCCTTTGGCCGTCTCCTGGCTGGGAGCTTCGGGTGTTTGATTGAACGAGGGGGGTCTGATTCAAGCGAGATTCACGGCAGGGCGAAAAGGGTGTTCAAATGAAGCTGCCCTGCACCCCAAGCCCTAGAAAGTCAAAGGCTGAGCGCATGCTGGTATGCTCTTATCATGGACATGGCATTCTCCTTCGAGCTGATTCAGAGGTCTCAAAGACTTGCAGCAAGCAGGTCTTCAGTGGTGACGAAGTCTTCCCGGAGTATCATCTCGAGGGTGTATCGTTGGGAACAGCTGCTCGGCAGATCCCATTCGAACTGCTTGGCTTGCGTCAGCAGTGGCCTTGAGATGTCAGCTCTTTAATTTGAGACGTCGCCGCATCGTTCGAAAAGGTATGGGATGCCGTTGGCCCTGCTGCCAGAACACCTAGGAACCAGCAGTTCAAAGTATTCTGTTTCCGCGTGGAGGTTGCGCTTGTGTGAGTGTAAGTGTAAACGTGACGGGGAGGCAGGGAGGAGCAGGAAGCGACACAAGGTGCAAATGCAGAAAAAAGAGATGTATGCATAACTTGCTGTCCAAGGACTACGTTCTGCAAGTGCGATGCCACAACGAAGCCACTCTGACTCAATGTTCGAAGTCTTTGCATTGTTGGGGTGGGACTTTGTACCGTCATGGCTGACACCATTTCTGGAGTCGTTTCAGGATGCTGTTATTACTTGTGAGCCATGTTGGCCCTCAAGCCCGGACCTTCTTAAGCCTCACAGTTTGTGAGGCTGGCGCTTCGGAGTGGAGCGCAATGTCAGAGCCGTTGCGGACGCCGGAGCCCAGGCCGCGGCCTTGGCGCACGCAGGAGAGAGGTATATCCTCAATATCTAGATTTTACTACATAAATACATACATATATATATATATATACACATAGATGCCTGAAGCTTTACCAATACTATTTATTCCTTAGGGCTCGATTTGCAATGATAGCAGCAGAAACCCCATGTTTAAACAAGGCTCCCATATCGTGCATGTATCTCCGAGTCTCCGAGTTCAGAGGCATCTGCTCTCTCAGGCACCGGGTCGATGTCTATGTAGACTGCTTGTCTTGTGACCTAATACAGGGGCCTTGATAATTACCTATACTATTTTGGGAGTTCCTTATTGTAATTGTAATATAATATACTCCCCAAACCCTATTCTAATTATTAAGGCCCCTATATTATGTACAGAGTCGCTACACTGCTTGCCTTGTGACCTCTTAGCACGGCATGTAGTACATGCGTGGGTAAATATGCATCCATGTATGTATGCATGTCGGCCTGCATGTCTAGTGGGACTCCAAACAGATGTCAGTTCATATGCCTGCTGGTGCGCCTGCATACTTGTGTGTCTTCACCCTAACCCCCATAAGACTAAGCATCATGCTTCATGGCTGTGTCGGCAACGTATACATGAACAAACAGGAATTCGGAGGATCTAGCAGACGATTGGCACGACGGCGTGAAGCACGGCACATGTAAGTCGTTTTATATATCTTTAAAGGCTTATAACACTGCATGCCATAGGATATTGCGCGGCCTTTATAGGAAGCCAATCCCGCAGCACGTGTGTTAAATGTAGGTATTGAAACACTTTCTATCGTACAGATGCGGGGTTGCCATGCCAAGCGACTCTGCCGGATGGCATGGTATGTTGCGAGAGGGTTTAAACAAACTGACTAAAACCCTGCATGCGCATCCAAAACCCTGAACCCTCGCCTGAACTTCCGGATTTTCCAAGCTTGGCAGGCCCAAAGACTTGGGTCCACCGGAAGCCGTGGTCCTCCGCTGCAACTTAGACCCAGTTTTTCCTCTGCCCTCTCTGTATGTGCTTACCCGGGTAGATTCTCCAAGCCCCTAAACCGCGAATCTTTGCTTTAGCCTGCGTCCACCTGCGTCCCCTAAGTCAACGTTTGGACCTGGAGCGATATGTAACAATCAGGTCGCACGGCATATGTGGCAATGCAGTAAATCCAGAGAGCCCGACCGATTGAGCAAAACAAGCAAGTCCGCTTGGTCTTTCAGCTCCTTGTCCCTGCATATAGAAAGGGCCATGTCGGATTCGACCCATGTGCCAGGAAGCAGGGCTTGAGTTTGCCACTTTGCGGTGGACGACTTCCACCATCGACGTGGAGTGCAGCTCGGATGCCGGCCTGCAGCCGTGCCAGGAGCTTGTCTTTCGGAATCCGAAGCGACAGCAGAAAGAAAGAAGAGTACTTTTCCACCAATCTGCTTGTTTCGTGCAAAGCTCAGGCTACGAAATTCTGGATCCTTGGCGGCTCCTGGTTGGCTTGTCAGGTTTTGTTTTGGGTGCCAGTGCTTCTTGGAGGGCTCTAACGGGGCAGCTACGTTGAGAGTCCAGGATTGTTATCCCAGGAGCGTACGGAGCTTGTTTGCATAGTTTCAGCGCGTCAGTGTTTGACAGTCAAGCAATGAATGTGCACAACATCTTCTGCAGGATCTGCCGCCGTCTGCCAGCACGAGCAGCATCAACTAAGCACAAGAACTGAATATGGGTTCGGGGTTGGCTAATGTGACCTGTGGCAACGTGACATGCGGGCATATCTTTGGTACGCATCACTCCAGCTCTGCCGTGAGGGTCGCTCAGGTGGAGCCGCAGAGCAGTAGCGAGCCCAGCAACCTGGCTGCCTTCAAGCTTCGGTGCTTCATGGGGTGACGTAATGCATACTCTATGTGTTTGGGACTTTTTTGGGGGTTGTAAACTACAGTTCCCATATTTTCAAAAACTCCCATGTCCTCATTGTCTTCGAGGGCCTAGCGCATCGTCTTTTGGGTTTGCATTCTTCAGGTCTTAGGGTGCCTACAGGGCAGACGAGGCTTGAGGCATTTAGGAGGCTGCAAGACCTCAATGAACCCACAGATTTGAATGAAACTTCGATTGGAGGGATCCGGGCCCTTGCCGATTATCCCCATGTTCATTGCACATTGGCACCTCTGTTTTCTGATCTTCTCGCTTCATCACGGAGCCCGGTAGCAGGCCAGGCCTCTGTGGGCTGGGCTGCTGAATGGCGCGGGAAATTAAAACTTCCGACCCATGTGGAGGTAAGATCCCTAAACTAATCCCGGTAAACATGGCCCCTCAACCAACTAGCGCAGGCTTTACAATTTAAAGCGCGTGACTCATGGCATTTACGATCAGGCTGGGTGTCTACCGTGGAGGCCCCGGCTGAGGACACACCGGCGGAACCCCCCCCCAAAAAAAAGAAACAACCAAAAACATATATATATATATATACATATTTCGCTGAATCAAAGAGCCAATGGCTTAATGCGTGGGTTGGCGCCAGCAACGTGCAAAGCGTAGCGGTCCTGGGCCGTTGAGAGCAACTAACCGAGTAGTCATCTGGGACGAGAGCCATCTTCCAAAACCTATAAGCCCCAAATGGCCTTTAAACCATGTAGTCAACTTGTTTTCACGCCGACGTGAGCACCTATGGAACCTCGCCTTGCTTGTCCGATTCCGATTTGTGAGAGTGTAAGTGGCTTTTAAGAAGCCTGATCTCAAGTTCCTGTGGCACCAGCTTTCAAGTTCGAGCCAGATGTGGGGAGGGGGGGGGGGGGTTGAGAACATAGGGATACCATGTGTCATTTCGTCAGTCCACACAAAGGATGCGACGCTGAAGTGACCATAGTAGCTCCCTGATTGCCAATGATATAGAAGCCTAAATAACTATTACTGTTAGGGTTCCTTATTATCATAATACTATAAAGGAGCCCAAAACCCTATTCTGATTACTATAAGGCTCCTACATTCTGCCATGTTCAGCCCCTGCCATGCTTTAGCCCGTCACGACCTGCTCGGTGCTGGCCAATGAAAAAAACACGAGAAAAGTCGCATGAGTGAGATCGTCACGGTTCACGAGGATTTGTAAGCTACATCTTCGCTGTGGGAGAGAGGCTTAGAAGATTGGAACAGAAATCTCAGTATCAACTTGGAGCATAAGTTGCCTCAGATGTCTTGAAGTAGCTCAGCGAGTGCTCACCCGAATCCTGCGAACCCAAGAAGGCTGCACTAAAGACGGAGCCTCGAAGGCGACATTACCGCAAACCTATAGAGCCGGTGCAGAACGTCTATAAGTAGGGTTTAGGGTTTACGGTTTAGGGTTCTCTAAACCCTCCCTAAACCCGAAAAGCAGCCGGAGGAGCCTGGACCCATGGAATCAGGGAGCGAGCAGACTGAAGCAACGATTGCCCCATGCCTGAGCAGTTTGGAAGTTTCTCTTATGACTTGCAGCGCATCAGAACAAGCGATTTCGCATGATTAATGTTTCAGTGCTGGTGGTAGTATCCGTGTCGTTGCTGTTGCTATATAAGTTTTCTTGAGGGCCAAACCAACACATGAACAAGCTCAGCAGCAGCAGCGTTCAGGCGGAAAATCAAGCGCATTAACAGCGCTACTAGACTCGTATGTACCGTTGTTCTGAGTAAGCTTCTGCTGATGCGTCCACGATGTCTTTCCAGAGCTTGAAGATCAGCACCCTGTGAGTATGCTCCGGGAGCTTCGTGGCTTTCTTTGCAGGATTTTGTAGGGTTCACGTGCTTCTACGATGTACTTCTCGTGCCAGGAGGCTGCAAAGCGTGGATGGTCGGTCAATCGGTCAGGTATCTTGATCCCAACTCGGCCTAGCACCTCCGAAATCCTCAAAACCTCATGGCTTCCCGGCCTTGCAGCACAGGAGGCTAACAAAACCCTCCGAAGCTTCGGATCCCGAAGGAAACTCGGATCTAGCCGCAAGACTGGTCCTTGTTGGTACCAATGTCCTGCAAGTGTCCTGCATGAATCAATGCTCGTACAAGTAGTGTCGTACTGTCAAAGCTTCACAACATACACAGTGTAATATGAAGCTCTGAACAACCAGCAATGATGTCCCCTGACCGTCCCTTTATATAGTTACCATACCCCAAGACATGACTCCGATGCCTAAAGCCTGCGATGTTCAGCAAGGCTGGTCTGCGTCCGCGGCAGCTCTACTGCTTCCGTGTGCGCGGCCGTGGTAAGTCGGAACCCGGGCTTCTCACGCCGCAGAGAGGCCTTAGGACTCTTAGGAAACAGGCTTTATAGGGCTTATGAGTTAGAGAGCTTAGGAACCCTATATGAACCCCAAACGCTTGGGGGTTGGGGTTTCTTCACGGGCGACGGCAGTTCCGGGCGAGAGACGCCTGCTGAAAAACAATAAAAGAGCCCAAGATGGTTTAGGGAGGAGTCCGGGGGTTCAGGGGTTTAGGGTTTAGGGTTCATGGTTTTGAGGTTTAGGGTTTTGGGGTTTAGGGTTTTGGGGTTTAGGGTTTAGGGTTTAGGGGTTTCGAGTGGGGAGAGGAAGGGTTGGGAGCTCAGGAGTTCACGGCTCGGGATGTTTCGGTGTGCAGGGTCAGTGTTCAAGGGTTTCGAAAGTAGCGTGTTCTAGTAGTCAAGGCACGGGGTTGTGAGCAGGGGGAGTCATGCCGTTGGGTTCTTTGAGACTTCCTGAGGCCCTGGTCGATGCGCAGTGTAACTTGGCTGCAGGCTTCGCTTAGCCGTCGACATGAAGTCAGCTCGGGCCTTCCCTGAGAGCTGAAGGACCTGAAGTTCAAGAGAAGTGAGTTTAATATATATGGGCCGTAATGATGACCCATGCATTTTTTTTGGGGGGTTGCCTGTTACAATTACAGTATAGTATACCCCAAAGCCCTATTCTAATCATGGAGGACCCTACATTACGGGTTTAGGGTTGAGACGGCATCGGGAATCTCTTTGTGGTCCTATAGTATACCAGCCCTATTCCAAAAAAGACCCCGATGCTGGTCTTTCAACAGCCCCAGCTATCCCAGTGACGTCTAAACTCTGGCCCTCACTTCTACAGGACACACCCTGAGAGCCGGAACCCTGAACCTGAAAACCGATAGTCTAGTACAGGCCCTGAGCCCCAAACGAAGACCCCACACCCAGACATCTCCAAGCACAGGAGCTCGTGTACACTGCCGCGCGGAATCCGCAAGTCGCGACAGCACCGACCGCTCCGGTTCCTTTGAGATGCAATTGGCAGTCAAGCGGCGCGTAACTATAGGTTTACAAAGGGAATTTCGGGTGCAGGTTTCACGATTAGGCTTCACGAGCACATCTGATCTCTTGAGTATCTGCCATAGAACAAAGGGCAGTATTGCACAACTTGTGCACTTCTAACCTTGGTTCTGCGGCAGGTATTCACGAGATTAGATGCAAAGCTTTCCTGTATTTGCTGCAAACAATGTTGCGTTTGTTCCACATGAAAGTCGCATCCAAGACCAGGTGATACATAGGGGTGCGTGAGCTTGGGAATTCGAGTGAGTGAGGGATACCACGCTAGATGTGTGTGTATATATATATATATACATATACATATACATATGTATATTTATTTATCCGCTCCCTACTGCAAGCTTGGCTGTATATGCTGTATGTCCCAGACATGGTTCACTTCACACAGACATGAAGACTTTGGCCATCTATATCCGCTGCCAGCGGGAGCCCGGATGTACACGTCCAGAGTTGTCTTGCAGTTTTTGGCTGCTGGGGAGGCCATAACCCAAACCTGAAGACTGTAACAATTAAATTTGTGCTACGTAAAATCTTATGTTATATCAAATTGTCTTTACATTTTTGCATAACGTATGTGTTCTTGTATCTTGGATTTGGTGTTATTTCATTATACATCATATGCTACCATTATATCCTATTATGTTGTGGTAGACTGCTGGGGTGCCTGTGGTGTGCTTCCGCAGGTGCAGGCCGAGCGTATGCAACTCGGCAAAGCTGTGCAGGCTTGAGGTGTGCATGACTTTAGTTTTTTGTGGTTAAGGGGTCTAGAGTTTAGGATTTAAGGGTTCAGGAGATCTGACAAGGCCGTGGCAAAAAGGGTTCAGGGGGTCTAGAGTTTAGGGTTGGGTGTTTGTCGCGCTGAGGGCGAAGAAGATAGTAGGGTGTTCGGGTTCATAGAGTTTGGGGTAGGTTTGTTTTGTTGACGCTTTGTTCGAATCCGGGGCTGCGGGCGTTTGTTGTTGGACTCCGGCAGTTGCAGGGCTGGGCCCCTCGTCCCGTTGCAGATCTGAAAGCCGCAAGATACCCATAGGCCCCATAGTAGTTCCTTTTTGGGGGTTCATGTTAAGAATCCAATAAGGTAATCCCCAAAAGGAACTACAATGGGGCCTATGGGTAGGAGTAGGCTGAAGACTTGATTGGCTTTCTGGGGGTTCAGGCGTCAGTTCTTCGGAGTACTGCATGTGATCAGGATAGCTAGCCGGCTCGTTCATCTCGTCGTTTCTGCTGGATGCCTGCTAGTTGCGTTGCTCACCAGAATTGCTCTGAAGGTGGCTTTTGTTGCTCTATCTAGCAAACCAGCAGTAGCTGGATCGACTTACTCGTGTATGCTGTCTATTCCTGTGCTATATCACAGCACAATTGCAGCGATTCGGGTCCAAAGCGCCCAAACGCCAAAGCCCTGCATTGCGCAAATCACCATAGGCCCGCTTCGCCCATGTTGATAGCCATTCCAAGGTGTCTGCGCTGTATCAAAAACATGTTGACCTTACATCCTGTAAAGTCCGAAGCAGTACCCTGAGCATGAAGCAGCGAGGAGGGATGGTATGGTTCTCGTAACTTGGCCGCAATCATGACATATCATGGAACCAGCTGCTCCGAGACGTGATGACCCACAGCCTGTACCTTCAGTAGAGCAGCTCCTCAGCCTGTCGCGGGCGGAAAGTTCGACCTTCGCATGTGGATAGCTCACAGCTTGGGGGCGATGTGTTCTGAGGGGCTGCATTCGGAGCGGACAGGAAGCAATGCAGGAAGAGACAAGTGCTTAGATCAAGACATGAGCTATGCCTGTATTTTCTCCATGCTGGATCTCTATCTCTATCGAAGTATGTATGCCTACATGTATACCCCCCCAAGTATTAATCTTGTTGCTCTGAGCCTCGGCAAATGCGGAACGCAGCGAGTTCCGGGCAATAGAAGCGACACATTCAACCTTTTCTTTGCTGCCTCAACCATCAACTCGAGTCCTGAAGACCTCAAGTGGTTCGGCGAGGTTTGGAACGCACCAGCCAATGAAGGAGAAGCTCCGGTCGTGCGATATGTGGTGCCTTGAGTTCGACCATCCGATGGAGATCGTGTTTTAAGTTGTCCATGGACTGCCCATAAGTGTAGCAGTGTAGAGCAGTGTCACTCACAATCAAGAGGGATGCTTGCCACTTGCTGCTTGAAGTCCTTCTTTAGTTGTCGTCGCCACCGTCGTTGTTGCAGCATCTAGCAGGAGTAGTAGTATTAGTAGTAACGGTAGTCGTCCGAGGAGGAGGAGGGGTGCACAGCAGTATCAGCTGCAGAGGGGGCTCAATTGCCATTCTAACATGTATCAATATGGTAGTACCTGAAAGTGTAGAGGTGGTTGTAGTAGAAAGTGGTCGCAGAAGGTAGCAGCAGCAGCCGATGCCACAGTCGCAGCAGTAGGTCAGGAGCCGGAGCCGGAGCTGGAGTCGGAGTAGGAGGAGGAGGAGCGGAAGTGGTGATGGTCTTGGTGGTGGTGTTAGTAGTAGTAGTAGTAGTAGTAGTAGTAGTAGTAGTAGTAGTAAAGTAGTAGTAGTAGTAGTAGTAGTAGTAGTAGCAGTAGTAGTAGTAACAGTAGTGTGGTAGTGGTAGTGGTAGTGGTAGCGGTAGCGGTAGCAACAGCAGCAGCAATTTCCCGTGCCCGTGCTGGCAAAGCAGGAGTAGAGTACCTCTAGCTGCATGGCCTCTGGTGTTGGCATGAGTATGCACAATGCTACCGGTACTCTTCGTACAGCTCCTCTTGACTTGATGCTCTTAAACACCTGTTTGGGCCTGGGCATCTCCAGGTGCAGGGTCGCAAGCTGGGCTCCAAAGCAGAGCCAGGCCGGGACTTGGGTTCACGGCTTCGGAAGTTGTTTGAGGTTCTAGTTTTTGGATGCAGGGTCTCGGTGAACCTATAGGTTTCACGAGCTGGAATACGGTACTCCCGGTACTTGTCACCTTGAACTGGCGGTCCACACTTGCTGCAAGCGTTTTTGGATAATTCTGCGATAATACTACAAAGCAGCCCAAAACCCTATTCCAATTATTAAGGGCTCCTACATTAAAGTTGCAGTCTCGGTCCACCACGTCTGGGTGTGGTTCTCCAAAGGCAGCTCCGAGCGCCAGCCGAGCGGTCGCAAGAGGCTCCTTCGAAGCTGAGTGTTGTTTTTGGTGGGCCCCTTTGTAGAATTATTCTAATAATGAATCTTAACAGTAGTATTGTCAATTGTCTAGGTTCTTTCTGACACAGGCGCCCAACAAGGGGGTAACTGTGATGTCTTGCATCATTTTACTTCTTTTGAAGGTCTGTGTTTCGGGGCTTGAACATGAGGCCGAGCACGTAGGATGGGTGCATCAGCTTCAGCCTCTTGGGTGTACTGCTCTCACGGGGCGGAGGGGAGGTTTTCAGAATGTGCACTGGGTTAAGCCCCCAGCAGTGCGACAGCAGGAGGCTTGCAGAAAAACGAACCGACCCTGAGTGATGCGCTGGGTTTGGCGTTTGCCCACACCTTTTCTTGGTTTTTGCAGGGAAAGAAACATCCCCGAGCTAATTCCAGCCAACAGCTGCTAACTCGCCTGCGGCTCGTGAGGGTAAAGAAGCCGCCGCCGAACCGCCAGCCGGGAGAGGCGGCGCCCTTAGCGCTGTGAGGCTCAATAACATTGTGGGGAGAAAGTCGGCCCTAATATACCTATACTATTTTGGGGGTGCCTTACTGTCATCATAGTATAATATACCCCAAGACCCTATTCTAATTATTAAGACTAAGGCCCCCATATGAACTGGCTCAGGCTTGAGCCTGCGTTTTCTCCGTCTGCTCTTCGGGACCCGCCAACAGGTTCATCGATATATCTAAAGAAAGGCCCAAGTGCAGCATGGGAAGATAACTCCCGCACATCCTGAGACATCATGATGTCACAGGCACAGGCAGTCATAACTGCAAAAGTTGACATAAATTTGAACAGCCCATACTGCTTTCCATAGCCACCCATGAACCTTCAATTGACACTTGTGCTTTGCATTGCTTTGCCTAGGAGGCTTCCACAGAGCAGCTCGAGGACGAGAGCTTGGAGCCTTCGCAAAGCTGCCGTGTCAACAATTCTGATGTTTGCAATGAGCATCCTGCGCATGTGCATGGTCTTTCAGACTTCGACGCACAAATTGTTCTGATGATTTGGAATGAGGTTTGACGGAGGGTGTCTTTGTGTTTGTCGGCATACTGTGCTTGTGGCCAGATATGTGTGTCTGTTCCGAGCGTGTGCGTGCATGGCGTGCAGGCGGGGTGTGGGTATCGGTTAATTTCTGCGGGTCTGTCGGCAGGAGTTTTTGCAGTTCCAGACTGCCGATGCCTCCACTCGGTTGACTCTGCAAGGGCTTCAAGGCCTGCGCATCAATACCACGACTCAGCACATGTTTAGATTGAGCAGCAGCCAGAAGTCTTTGTTGCCAATTTGCTTGGGTGTGCAGGCAAGGTGTTGTAACAGTAGGCAAGTTTTTGCAAATTGCGGAGGCAACTCTGTCAGCATCTTGTGTGTGCTGTACTGGGGAAAACTAGTTTTAAACATGCTTTGTGCGAAAAGCCTTCGAGCAGCCAAATTCGACGTGATCAATAGCAGCGCTTTGCCAGAAGCTGCTGTTTACGAAGTGCGGATCTCCACCTGTGCCGTATCTTTCCGGAGTGGCACCGGTGCCCGACGCAGCAGCATCCCTCGTAATTAGCGGAGCTCTATGTTCGACAGTTCACTGGTCCAGTGGTGCTTCCAACGGACCCGGCCAGTGACGGCGTGAGTTTGAACAGCGTATTTTTCTTGAAAAGCCACATGCCCAAATTTTTGGGCACTATACTATAATATTTTAGTACCACGTTACATTATATCATATCAAGTTTCAATGTTCTATGATAGTATATGATGTTTTTTGTTATTTTTTACTCCGTCGTCCAACCCTGAACCTCTATGGCCTTCGACACCCCTGACTTCCGTCTAAATTAAACAGCCCCTTCAGGCCCCGAGCAGCCGTCCTTTCAGGTCTTGTGTTACTTTCGTACAATATAGTAGTAAAACATTAAGAACAAGAGAAGAATAATAATAATATCATGGCATATAGTACAACATCGTATAGTATAGCAAAGTACAGTATATAAGAGAATAATTTCTGAAGACTTGATGCAGGCAATGCCCGCTACGTCTTCCAAGTCTTTGCCCTAAGTGCTGGTGGACTCTCGGTACTTTGTCGGCATGCGGGGGACCCTCGAGGAATCCGTTGGGAATGAGCCCTGAACCGATTCGGAAGCCTAGTTCCTGCACTTGCTCTTTTGCATCTTTTTTTGGGGGCTGAGTGTGCATCGATTGGCATCTGTGTGGTCGCACTGGCTTCTCTGATAGAGGTCTGTTCTCTGCCAGGTAAACAATTGTCGCTCCAACGCGTGGCACAAGCCCATGGCAACACTAGAGCTTCGTCACGGCCTTGCTATCTTGAAGCTGACCAGCGTGTCTACAACTTCCGCAGTGCGGTGTTGGCAACACCAGTGCTGCCTCAACGCGTGCTTGTCGGACCCATCTATGGCGTTGCTTCAACATGGGCCGACGGCGCGCGACGACTCGGTACGTAGAGTCATCGCAACGGTGTTCTCGACCCTAAACCCTAAACCCCTAAACCCCTAAACCCTTAAACCCTTAAACCCTCCACCCTAAACCCTAAACCCTAAAACCCTAAGCCCCTAAACCCCTAAACCCTGAACCCTAAACCCCTAAGCCGTAAAGCCTGAGGCTCCTTCACCACTGTCGGCGCCCCTTACAACGGCTGCAGTGGCCCCGAGGTCGGTAACGGGAGGGATGTGGTGGGAGAGGGCTTTCTTGCCAAGTTCCTTCAAGTAACATAGGGGCCGAAATAATTACCTACACTATTTTGGGGGGGCTCCTTATTAAATTATGGTAGAATATACACAAGAACCCTATTCTAATTATTGAGGCCCCTACATGAGAAATGGGATCTCATCACCACTGCAAAGGCGGCCGAAGTGCCTCACGGTCTCGCTGGCATTGCAGAAGGCTCTGGCCTGAGCTGCCCTGTCTTGCTCATGCATGAGTTGTGGTGCCAAGCTCTGCGATCCGGAAGATCTCTCAGCGCATGTCAGAGGGCTTTCTAGCACCCTGAGCTTACGAAGTAGACTCGTAGACTTGGGGACCAGCTTTTCCTTCCTGCGAATCGAGTGTGGGTGCCAATCGTGTCGTATAGTCTACGGAGTCTACAGCAGCTTGCTCTACGGGTTTCAGTGCTGTAAAATTTCGAGGTTTCGCACAGCCATAGGAGCCGGCGCAGGAAGTGACGCTACGATGGGAGCCGTCGCCGGACGATGGCGGCTCGTTTTGAGAAGCCACGAGTGCGACTAGAAAGGCTTCGTGCGAGTAGTAAGGAGGAGTTCTCGTGTAAGGGTGGCAAGTCTTGCTCAATACGTGTAGCACCCACAACAACAGCGGAAGCAGTGGACGTAGCAGGGTTGGCGCAGAGCTTCCAGCTCGGCTTCTGTTTCAAGTTCCCCGGCTGCGAGGCAGGCAGCACCCACAGAATCGATAATGATGCGAACAAAGCCTGGTAGAACTCTTCGGCAAAAAACGATTGCGACAGATGGCCGGGACGAAGTAGGCAGATCGAGATCAGATTGGCCAAGGCATCGACCTGGCTTTGGGTTGCAGAGTTAAGGGGGTTCGTGGCTAAGCCTACCATGCTCGACAGTGACGCCCGACGGACATTCCCGAAGCCCGAGCTACAATCCACACAGACACGGCCTACACCTGAACCCCAGAACTCTGATGGGCAGCGTATTAGTGCCCTCAAAGCTGATCCGGAGCTCTGAATGACTGTCGCGAATTGAGGTGGATTACCCATCGAGAAGTACACCCTGGAAGTAATTAACGCCAGTGAGCCTGCCGACCGCCAGACAAAGGCACGCCACTATAGCACCGATACGAAAGAAGACGCTTAATTAGTTGTTCTACACTTATGAAGGAGACGACAACATCGTGTGAAATTATGACCGAACCAACATGATGGTTGCGATGATGATCATGTTCGTGCTTGTTGTGAGAAGGAAGATGACGACTTGTCACGTGACGCTGACAAAAGTAGTAGTAAGAACAACTATGCCGGCAACCGTGGTAGCATCTTTGTTGATTTTGGGTTATTATTGACAACAGCACAAGCAGAAGCAGCGGTAGAGTGGTGCTGGTGATTGGTGCTGGTGCTGGTGCTGGACGTCGTTGTCGTCGTCGTCGTCGTAGTTTTGCAGGACTGGCAACAACAGTACCAGTAGCAATAGTAGAATTTTGGGGGTTATAAAAAACTGTAGATGCCAATACCTGGCAAGACGACAGAACAGGGCTTCTCGGCTGGACCCATCTTAGACTTAGAAGCATAATAAACTGAGCCGTGCATACAGGGAGGCAGGTCGGCAGACAGATAGACAGACGTCCATACATATCTCAGCATACAATAAAATTTCGTGGTCCAGCCCGGCATTATAACATGTAAGTACAGCTTGCGTGGCTAGCTTCTGAAAGTCGCCTTTTTTAAGAAGAGCAGGCTGCTTGCCGATGCTTCAGGAGTTTGGGCCGGACTGTACGGAGGGTCTGGTGGATGGGCTGCACCAGGGCTGCACGCTTTTGCTGTCAGGAGAGTAGAAGGTTGAAATTTTCCAAGACGCGTGCGCGCTTGCATCGGAACTCTCACGAGCATCCGCCCCCTCTCCGAGCAAGCCTACTCCCAACAGGAACAGGAGTCTCCACACCTTCTCCGCACCTTCCTGTAGCGGGCAAACAGTTCCGGTTTTGAGCTTAATCTAAACTGAATGTTTCGTGGCCATTGATATGTCATAGCATGAGTATACGTACTTTGCTTCTGTTGAGCGTTCCAAGTAGTGATGTGCGCTTCAAGCGAAATCCTCGTTTCTACGAAATTGAAGCACATTCCTGATGCACCATGACATCCCTGAATGGCTATGTTTCATAGACTTGGGGCCCAAGGCCTCACTCGGAATCTAGACCTCAACCCCGAAACCACGAGATGTGCACATGGACCAGAAGTGTTCCAAGTCTCTGAACCCTAAACCCTAAACCCTGAACCCTAAACCCTAAAGCAGCCCAAGGAGGGGTAATACCCGCTACTTCTTCCGTCTCTGTGCCACGAGCGCTCTGGGCTCCTCTCCAGCGGCGGAGCTTTTAGCCTCTCGGATTTCTTTTGTTTCAAAGATGGTTCAAACAATGGTAGATGGTGTATATATATATATATATATATTGGGTTCACTTGAGGGTTCCGGGGCCCCTTCAAGTTGGCACCTCGCGGGGACCAGTTGTTGTTTGCATCTTTGTTTTGTGTGGCCTGGCTTGGCTTTAAAGGCTTTGGGCTCATGGACTTTCAGCATGAAAGCAATCCATGAGCTTTCGTTTCTAGTCTTTCACGATCTCCCCCTAGACACCAGAGACAGAAAAGCCTGCAAGAGCTCGCAGGTACGGTCCGGACCAGTTCCACCAGGTCTCCCTGGCATGCCGAGGCCGTTGATTGCCGGCGACTTGGGTTCCGGGTTAGCTTGCAACGTTGAGGTTTTAGGGTTTAGGGATAGCCTCCTACGGCATGTAATGCATAACTTGCTCAGGAGTTAGAAAACGCGTTCAGGGGTTCAGGGTCAATGGACTGCGCCAAAAGCACCGTTCAGGTACTCTCCCAGTGAGTGCAGACACGAGTCAAGAAATCATGCAAGGATGCAGGATTGGTTCATCATTAAGACTTTGCAAAATCTGAGAGACACGCTGCACGGAAACGTCCCAGCCGTTCAGTGGTAAGTGGATCATCTTGGCACAGGCTGCTGAATGAGCCGACAGCAACGTCAGCGGCATGGCTGAAATAGCAACGAACCCTGCTCTCTGTCTGTCTCTCGTTTTGTTTGTCTGTCTGTCACGCTGTCTCTGTCTCTCTCGCTCTCTGTCCATTCCTTCCGTCTCGCAACGAGTGAAGAAGCACACCCTTCTTTCTGCGTGATCAGTGTGACACGTTTCTACTCGCACTATGCCTCCTGGATTCTCGTGACTTTTCATTGGCAGATTCGTCAAGGCTACCTTGGCATGGTCCGCTCCTGCAGACAACGGTGGAGGTAGGGGGCTTGCTGCCGCATGAAGCCAAATACCGTGATGCCGATTTATCCAAGATCATCTTCAGGACTTGTCGCTGGCAGTCCACCTGCCTTATACTGGATATTAGCTGCACTTGTCCCTTTTGTCGCAGGCTTCGGCTCTGGCATGACAAGTGGAGTGCATTCGGAATACGGCGACCCCGAACATTTCTACAGTTTCTTTGGTCGGCCATAGAACCCTGCAGTCCAAGCTCGCAGGTGCGATTTTGGGATATTCCCTGGAGGGCACTGGCATTGGCCACTCGGATCGCAAGATTGAGTGTGTTCGGGAGTTCGGTCTGAGATCTGAGATGCAGGAGACGGGGTTGTCTTAGCTACCACGGACCATAGAAGCTGAGGTGATGACTGTGCATACTATGCCCTGGACGTGACTGCAAAGAAAGGCAGGCCCTGACCTGAGCCCGAGGAAGCATGTCCTCCCATACTGAGGGTTTAAGGTTTAGGGTTCAGAATGTGTACTGACATTTTCGGGCCAGCCGAGGCAATGCTGGCAGTCATCAAGTCCGGTTTCAAAACAAGGGTTCAGAAGCACAAATCTAACTCTGCCACCCGGAAGTCTGGGCCACTGATGTCTGAACCGCGTGGATGCATGCCCCCTGGTGAGGCAAAGTGGAAGGCCTGCTGCCTGACCGCCGCTATCGCTTCCGAGTTTGTGCGCGCGACTTGTCCTGAAGGCTCCTGAAGGCCAGAATTGGAAGCTTCCGAAAATAAGGGGTACCTTATTTAGGGGTCCTTATAATAATGAGGATCCTATTTTTGGGGGTACTATTTTCGGGTCGACCCTCCAGTTTTCGCTCGGCGCCGTTGTTTTTTGGGGGTGCAAGATACCCAGTGCTGAGACGCACACGCCTCAGACTGGTCTTTCTTTGCAATACAACTCAGACAATTAGCTCCCTTGCCTGGGCTTCATGTGGGTCGGAGATTTTGTCCAACTGGAGGATGCAAATCTTGAAGCAGCCAAGGCAATGCAGCGGGTGTTGGACCACATTCTGAGTGGCTGCAGGGCTGCGTTTCGGAGGGTGTCCAAGTCTAAGTGTTGCCCGAGGCAGCCAATGTGGTGTACTGCACCTGGCATACTTCGTTCAAGATATGGGGCTGCGCATGATGAGACAGGCCGCATCCTGCGGGCCGGCTGTTTTGTCGTGCAGCAAATCGCCCCTCTCCCCATCTCGATTTCACAGAGGGGTGGGTCATGTATGCGTGCATGCATGTATGTAGGTAACCTATGTTTGGATGTTTGGATATTCGTGTTTATTTGCTTGCCTGTTTGTTTACTTGCTGTGTTGCTTGCTTTTGTGCTTGTGGGCTTGCTTGTTTGCTTGCTTGATCGCTTGCTCGCTCGCTTTCTTGCTTGCTTGTTCGTTGTTGTTTGTTTGTTTGCTTGTTTGTTTGTTTGTTTGTTCGTTTGTATGATTGTTACTCCTATATACATGTTTTTGTTCGTAGTCATGGATATACTATGCATTCATGTCGTGCATATATATATATATATATGTGTGTGTGTGTGTGCGTGTGTGTGTGTGTGTGTGTGCGTGTGTGTCGACATGGAATGGTAGGTTGGTTGGTTGGCTGATGGATACAGCACGACTCTTAGAGCCTTACTTTCCTATGGTCTTCATCTTTACTTGTTTTGTAGCCTGGTGTGCCATGCTTGCAGCCACCAATGCTTCAGAACCCTGCGCTCAAATTGCACTGGTCATGAGGAGCCATGGGTTTTGCGCTTTGCTTTGTTTCCGCCACGATGCCATAGTCGGGGACAGCGGTTTTCAGGGTGAACTCTGCTCCTCTGATGGATGCTGTCGTGCATGTCGTTCAGTTTGGCATTTTACGGGGATGGCTATGCCTGGTGCCGCTAGGCCTGTAGGTTACAGAAGCATTCTCGGGTACCGAACAAGCCGCAAAGCTATCCGTCAGCATAGTTTCGCACAGCCTTTGCCATCGCTGGCCGTGTCCGGGTGCGAGTGTCGAACCGAACCTGTAAGCGTCTGGTTCGTAAGGAACCTCAACGTAACAGTCCTGAATTGGCGCAAGGATTGAAGCGTTTGTGGTAATGACACTACTGACTATCAGACACTACTACATGTCCCCGAATGTGCCACAGGGAAAATTTCACTGCATTGGTCTAGAAAGACAACACCACATAATTCAGCGATATTCGCCATCAAGCTGTACCAGAGCATCCCAGGTCTGCCGCGGTCCGAACTGCACCAGCGCCCCCAACGGAGCCACCGAAGCCACGGGCAACAGCCGCGAGTGCACGCACCATCCAGGCTCCATAGGGCAAGGAGATCTAGTTAGGACGAACATGGAGACTAAGCCTTCAAGGATGGGAAGTAGCACTAGACAGGGGGCAGCAATAAGACCAACAACTGCAGAAGAAGCAAACCAGTGGTGGCAGACACGGTGTTGGTGATTGAGAAACATTTTCAAGAAGTATCCTTACGTTCAGAGAATCATGAAAAGTCAGATTTGCAGCACGAGAGGAACAAGAAGCAGGAGGAGGAGACTGCTAGTGAGTGGGTGTTCCTTTGGAGGCGGCTTCAGGGCAGACTTTGGGGATCTTTGGGGTTGCGGAGCACATGAGGATTTGCTGTTCGAGTACATGATGATGGGGACGGGTGGTGTGTCCGGGTTCAATGTACACCATGCACGGCGAGAGGCTTGTGGCGTCATCATTACCGCAGTACTTCGGCCGAAGGGACGAGGATCAGAAGATCGAAACCCATCTCAAATCGCCACTATCTACGAGATCAACCTACCAGGTCACGTGGGGCGAAGCTTTGCTGGCCGAAGCGGCTACGCATCCTCGCTATTGGGAGGCCAGGGGATGCTCGACAGGTGCACAAGATACAGTGCCTCTTAGCAAGATGAGCACTGATCCTAAACAAATGCACAACAACATGCATTGGTTGTGCTTGGCAGGTACTATACGCTGTCGGCTTCTTTGCTCAGAGAATATACTTGATCTCTAGGCCTCAAGTTTGTTGTTGATCGCCATTGAGCCATTGATAAAGTTAAACAAGGAAGCAAACGAGTGCATGTTGATGTTCGTGTAGTATGTATCTTCTTATATTATGTAGTATACGTACATACACCTGATTCAAGAAGTATTTAGAGTGTAAGAATGTAAACTTCTATTAACGCTAGCTTGAAAAATTTAGATCCTTCAAAACTGCTTTATGACGGACACCACAGCAGTCCTTTCTGTAGCAATAGCACCCATATAGTAGTATATCTGTAGCACCGTAGCCGCTATGCCGGTCTGCCGATCTCAGCTTTGTCTCCATGCTTTACAACGTTTTTCTCCAGTTGTCGCTGCTGCTTCCAGGACTACGGAAGCAAAGACTGGCTTATGAGTGTGCTGCTGTTCTGCTGAGGGACAGGGAGTGATGTTTATGTATCAGATTATCTGAGCACGAGGCCGGAGGAGCCTAAGAAGGCTCTGCATCCTGTTCTAAACAGTCATCCAAGCCCGTAAACACCGCCATTGCCTGTGAGCTTGGCCGCAGGTCGCTGTTTTCAAGGCCGCCAAGGAGCCACATCCCGGGACGGAGGCAGGAGCAAAACTTGCTTGCAACGGTTTGGGGCAGTTTAGGGCTTGGAGGGCTAAGGCTTGAGGAACACTAGACCAGAAACTGGTGGTTGCACGAGAGAATTCAAAACCCGGACTCAGGAGTGCATTCTCCGCGCCAAGTCGCCACCGCTGGCAGCCACTTGTTCCATGAGTCACAAGACTTTGGTGTTGAGGACTCAGGGCACTGTGAGTCGGAGGGTTGCGCTTGTCACGGCACTGGCAGTGGTGGCCGTGGCAGGTAGTGATAGCTGTCGTGATGGTGGTACTGGAGATGGGGGGTGCTGCTGTTGCTGATGCTAGTCACACGGGGAGCAAGCTGACAGATCACAGAGATGCAGGTCTCCAATCGATCCCTGCATGGATCGGCCTGCAGGTGAAAGCGCTAGAGCGGTACACGCAGTACGTCTTCCGAGCGCCTCTGACGAGTTTGCTCTTCACTTTAATTTAGAACTGGATATCCGGGTGAGTTCAGCCCCTTGTCTACCTGTAAGGCCTGCAGTAAAGGAGTGTGTTTCTGCATGTGCCGTGCAAGCGACAGGCCTCAACTTTCGGAGCTTTCAAGCAGAGCAGGCGGCTTAAGCTCTTCACAAAGCTCGCTGAAGCCTCGTCTACCGACCCGGGTTGTAGGCATCGACACCTTTTGGGATTTCATGAGTTGCAAGAGCGCATCATCTTATCTTGCTCAAACTGTGGATGGCAGGTGCCCATCAGAGAAACGAACCTTCCTCGCAGACATTTCCAGACTACTGAGCAACCTACAACAGAGCAAGCCCTAGGCTGTGTCGTACAGACTGGTCCTGAGCCCTAAACCCCAAGGCACAAGAAACCTACACCGTTTTGACCTTCGCGTGGAGAAGAGTTGAGGCCCAGCCAGTCACTTCTTTGTACACTGTGGTAACTCGCTACCTGAGTAACTGTAACCTGTAAGCTTTGGCGCATCAGCGCATAATGCTGATGCTCTCCTGACTCGTCGAAAGTAAGGAGAATCTTGCCGACCCCAAACCACCCTGCAATGAGGGCGCGTCCTTGCGAAGTAGGAGGCAAAAGGACCCTACTGTAGACCATATCCCCTCAGTCTAAGTATAGTGGGAAAAATACCCCAAGTCGTCGAAGGCCCTTGAAGCACTGACACATCCTGAAACCTTAGCCAGCTTAACCCAGCAAAGGAGCGTCGACACCCTAAGCCATGCCAAATCGATGGTAGTGACAGGTGCGCGCCTTCGGCTTCGGTGGCTGGTCTTCCTGGTCCGCTGCATCGGAGCCCATCGCCACGTCTGAGGATCGCGGAGGGTGAAGGGAGGGGTTTAGGGCTTAGGGCCTAGGGAGGGGCTGTGAGGAGGAGAGAGGATGATGGGTCAAGAGTAACTGGCATCATCACTTTTGCTGCTAGCAGCAGCAGGTTTAGCAGCAGCATCGCCAGAGACAGTAGCAGCCAGCAACAGGCTGAAGTACAGTAGATGTTGATAAAGCATAGCGGCATAGCCATGGTCATCATCGTTCTTGACATCGCCTTGAGTACAAGCACGTCGTGATCCCACCAGGCCAGCCACTATAGAAGAAAGCTCACAAGCAGTGACCATAAGCGTTCTCATCATCATCATCATCATCATCATCATCATCATCATCATCACTCCTGTCTTGCTTCCCCATATCATTTCCAGCAGCAAAAGCATGAGCAATGCGGAAGACTTGTTGCTGTGTTAGACACTGAGTCGCGAGCGTTACGCCCGAAACGCATTACACCCGAAACCCACAAATCTTTGTAACACAAACACATGAAATCAGATGTTCTTCAATCATCTTCGTTGTGTCCGGCTTGGCAGTCAATCGTGCACATTCTGTCTGCTGCAGTGCGGCAAATTAGCAGCCGAAGTGCGCCGGGGTTGAATCCAATGCCAAGTACGTTTGTCCAGCTTTTGCCCGAGCCCTGGGCTTACGTAGCAGGAATGGACCAACGAAGAGATTGTGCCAGCCCTACCACGTGGGAATGTATTTGCTCAGTGAGATTGGTGCATGGGCCGTGTTGTGAAGGAAGTTCCTGTGAGGTTCAGCTGTGTGGAGTAAGATCCATGCAGTCAGTGTCTGTCACGTCGATCTACAGTTTGGTTCAGTTTAAAGTAAGATCCGTCCTTAAAACCAGCCTGCCCCAAGCGCCAGAGACTGCACAACTTAACCGAGGTGGATGCCCTCCTCCCAAAGTTTGGAGGCCTTGGATATGTTGGATTGATGGAAAGCAATCTAAGCAGCGCATGCTTTCGCGTAACGTACTTCCCTGTCTCGCTCCTCTGTTTGTCTCTACAGTTGAAAGTTGCGTGTGATGTCTCGTTGGGTTGGTGTTGATCTTCCTCTCGTTCTCACTACGTGTACATAAACAATAACCAGTCATAAACAACATACACATATGTATGTGGTGTATATGTATATATATATATATACACGCACATATAACTAGAAATAGAGGGAGCGTGTGCGTGCAGATAGTTTAATTATGTATATATATATATATATATATATTCATATGTGTGTGTATGTGCCATGCAGTGTCAGTGCGCTGACGGTGCCAAGTGGGAGCCAAAATATGTGTGTGTGTGTGTGTGCGTATGTCTAACATCGAGGCATAAGGAAGTTTCTTCATCCGTTTAGGCTGACACAAGCACAAGTATACCCACGCACTCTGCACACTGCATCGAGGCAGAAAAAACAAACATGCACCGACAGATGCGTGCGTTCACGTGCCCTTAGGTGCGTGTGGTTGAGTGCATCTTCGCACGCGCGCACGTGTAAGGGCATGACTGCCCGGGTGTATCGGTACGGAGGGGCAAGTTCCAGTATACTGATTTCCATATTTGCCTGCTGTCCTCCTAATGAGTCCTCTTGCTCACATTATGATTTTTCCGAGTTCAACACCAGTAGCGCCTACTGCGGGGTTAATGCAGAAGTTCGGGGCTGGGCTGGACCGGCGGCTTCTTAGACGCGGAGGTGCAAGTTGACGGACTCAACTCGTGCTTGCATGAAGTGTGTGCGAAGATCATTCTGGCACAGGCGGCGGGAAATCATCAGTTCTCATGACTATACTACAGCGCGACTACTTGACTGAGCGCCTGGTGTCGTGTTCCTAGAGTCTCAGGGAAGGGCTTGTGGTATGTAAGGCCTGCAGACATTGACTCCGAAAGCCACATCATTGATTTCAGACTCGCAAAGAATAAGATACAGTGTTTCGGTAGAGCTCCTGGGATGGGAACCACTTCGGCGTCGTGCGAAGCACCCACGGCAAGCCCTGGCTGCGAATGCGACAAAGCCGGTCCCCATGTGAAGCCTCGTCTCCGTGTTGGATGTGCCATCGGCATCGCGGCTGCTCCCATCCAGTTCGCGCTGGCAAATCAGCTGAATGTGGATGAGCTCGCCTTTCACCTGCATTGGGTCAAGTGTCCACCCGATGCAGATGCTGTGCTTGCAATGTTGGGTGCGGGGCTTCTGGATCTTGCCATCTTGCAGACAGAAGACGTCGTTCAAGCGGTGTCCCTTGGCAGTTCACTGCGGATTTGTGGCACGTATACTTCGTCACCTCGACGCTTTGGGCTGTATGTCTCCAGCCTCAAAGCCCAGGAGGCACCAAGTGAGGTGCTTAGATCTCCCTGCGGCGTGCTTCACAACTGCCTTGGTGCGCAGCTGGCTGTGCACATGCTAGGCCAGCACCGCGACTGGCAAGCACTGGGTGGCCTGTACCTGCGACCCCTCTCGAGCTTGGAGGCGGCGAAAACCGCTATTGCTTCCGGGCGGGTGGAGATGGTCTTGTGGGAGAAGTATTTGGCTTATGATTGCGTCGCATCTGGCGAGTGGGTAGAGGTGTGGCAAGCAGACTTGCCCTGGTCCTCGTCACTTTTCGCCGCGACGAAGGAGGCAACTTACGCCAAAGCCCAGAGCGTCCAGAGATTTATCGATTGGGCTAAGCAGGCGGCCGAAGATTTCCTGCAAGCCGAGTCCGTTGAGGATGCAGAGAAACTGCTAGCAAGCACCTACCGGCTCGTAGGCGTGTCTGTCATCGTTTGGCTCAGCTCCGTTTCCTGGGCATGCCGCTGCCAGGTGCGACGTGAAGATCTTTCGGCGGCTCTTCAAAGTCTCACCAAGGCAGGTCTCTTGCGCAGCGGCACATTGGAGCCTCCCGTGAGGAGTTTGGCGAAAGGCTTCTGCGCCTTGCTCGGCGCAGATGAGGCTTTCGGAGACACAGCCAGACGAGAATTCACTGCTAGGGGACGCATGCAGCCAGGTATGGGTCCTTGAAAAGAGCATTTATCCGCTTCTGCTACCTGCCGAACCGTCAAGTCATTCAACTTGACCTTTCAACTTAAGCCTTGCGTAGCGGAGAGATGAACTGCACCCTGATGCCCTGCGTGGGGCCAGCAGCCACATCAGGGCTACCAGTCTCTCCTTTGCTTTCAGGTTCCCTGGCCAACATCTTCCGCAATTTCGACTCGAATTGCGCTTGGCCTGCAATTTCCGAAGCAGTTGACAAGAATGCAGCTGCTGTTTTGCCTCTCAAAGTATTCGGCGCCACAACTGAACAGACACCCCATACTCAAAAGCAAATTAGTTTCTCTAAAACCGGTCCACGACCGTTGGAGTTCATTCATCGACAGGAAAAGGCACCGCTTGAATCTGCAGAATTTTAAGAAAGGTCACGTGTGGACTGCAACGAAAGGGGTTTGCGAACTTTGTTGCCTGAGGTGATGGCTTTATGACGTTTGACGATCTCATTCACGGTCTCCCGGTGTCACGCAGCAACTCTTTGGACGCGTTGGGTCCCATTGTCGCAGATTTAGGGATTTCGGTTTCCCCACGGCTCAGATACGGAAGAGCGGCGCGTTTGCCGTGGTTGCCCAGCATGTCCTGAGTCTGAAAAGCTTCTTCCGCCTTGCTCACAGATGACGAGAAGTCTTCGTAGAGGTCATCAAAGATCTCTAGCCTGCAAGTATAGGTGCAACTCAGTCGTTCCCAGGCCTTGCCGATGCTGGAATGTCAGATCTCTCCGAGCACCGAATCAGGAGGCTGGGTCATGTCAATGCATCCCGCTGGCAGCTCAAGAAAGGCCGACGATGTGTAATGTTGATGGCTTGGTCGGCAGTCCTGCCTTCAAGAGTTTGTGTTTCACTTCGTATTATCTTCAAATTAGCAGACATGGGTGCCTCGACCGTCATCGTGGTAAGCGCAGTTGTCACTTGCACGGAGGCTCTTTTCTGACTTGGATGGCGGCACGAAAGGTCGAGTCAGCCTACGGCAGTTTTCCAAGTCTCAACCTCAGAGCCTTGATATTGCCATGGCCGAAGACTTTGCTATTCCACGGGCCATTGGCATCAGCACTAATCAGCATGCCCTGGGGCCCGAAGCTCAACTTCCTGACAGACCCTCTCTCTATCACCTAAGCTTTCTGAGGATGTAGCTCCGAGTCATTCCGAATGGGGACTCCTCAACTATCCATGGACTGACACCCTTAATGGGCCCTGCTGTTCCGATGCGTCTTGGAAATGCCGGCAAAGTTGCGCGTGGTGCTGAACCTGCAGGCTTCCTCACAAGATTGCATCAGGTTCCCTGCAGAGCGGAACCCTACAAAATGAAGCCCAGCACAGTCATGGTCGTGGTGCAAGTGTCACCACCATCCCGCCCTGGCAGCAGCGCCATTGCTCGTGTCGTATTGGGTCTGGTTGCCATTGATGCTTGATGATGCTTGATGCCTGAGGTGTTTATCCCCTGCAGCCGCCACGGCACCGAGCCGCGTTGGTTCGCCTTTGGCAGCGCCTTTTGGGCTACAATTCATTGTGCCCTGGGACCTGCATCGACTGGGAAGGCAACGAACGCAAGTCAGTGGGTAGGCAAGCTGTTGACAGGGGGGGGGGGCCCGGAGTCGTAGCGTTACTACCAGCAGTAGTCGTCGTGGTCGCGGTAGTCGTAGTAACCGTAGCAGTCGTCGTAGTCGTAGTTGGTGGTGAGCGGTCAGTTGCCAGAGGCCAAAAAGTAGGCAGCAACTAGTAGCAATTACTAATTACTTGTACTTACTAGTTCTAGTAAGTAGCACAAGTCCAGTGCTAAGTAGTACGTAGTATGTGGTATACAGTAGCTGGTCGATACTGTCGTTGTCGTCGCCTACGGCAGCTGCTGCTGCCCCCTTAGCAGGCCCTATGTTGCTTCTGCAGGCGACCGTGATTGCTTACAAGGCCACAAGCACCAGCAAGACTCCCAGACACCTGCAAGGCTGAAGATAGCAGACAGCAGTTGCTGAACCTTGAAACCGACACTTTGGGTTCTGCAGCTCCTCTAGGATGGCTGGCTCAAACCATTCACGAAATATCACAATATGTTGATCTCCGCAATCCCAGGCCCCACATGCGGCGCAGCCCAAGTCCTCCAATACCCGGTGCACGGGCCACCAAGGCGACTTGGCGTCGGGGTTTCGTGATTGGAAGGTTTGTAGGTCTTAGTGCTTCAGATGGTTATAGCGATCCAGAGCTCAGCCGAGTTCTATGAGTGCAGCAGGGAGGGAAGTGATTCCGGAGACGAAGAGAGGAGGGCACACTGCACTCTCTCGCATTTAAGCGCGCGGGCTTGACATCATACTTCAGAAGAAGGACAGAGAGCCGTGGTCACAACGAGACTTAGAGAATTCATGCACGCACATGTGTCGTTTAACCTCACAAGCAAGACATCTCTAGACTCTTGACCAGGAAATCGTTGTCATGATTTCAATTCCTGTCTTACGCAAGCGCCGTATCTGCAAAGATGAGAAGGTCGGCTCTTCTGGCAGATTGGTGCGCTCCCCTTCTCCCCCCTCGCCACGCCTGGCGCGTGCGCAGAAGCCGCAGCTCAGACAGCAATTGGTGCAACACGCGCCCAGAGGCCCCCTCTTCTTTGTGAAGCCCAGACCTATTCAGGTGCATCCGTACCAAGGGCAGCAAACTGGCGTGTGTATGGGTATCGAAGATGATGAGATACTGATATAGATATAATGATATGTACATGTATATATGTATATATACACATACCTCATACATATTCTGCATATTTTCATGCATACAAACAGCCGCACCATCCCGCACCCAGAAAGTTCGATACACTGCGTGATATAGATGTTGTTGTGCTTACGCAATGTGCAAGCGCTGCAACTGCACCATGTGCATTCAGAGATAGCTTTCTGCAGTCCAGTTACAGAGCGCATGGACTTCAGCTTGGCAGGAAATGACGATGACCGTGAGCCATGGAACAAGATACAGTCGGCATGTACACACACACACACACACTTTCTCTCTCTTTCTATCTACATACATACCTGCATACATGCATACATATCTACGTATATATATATATATATGTATGTATGTATGTATGTATGTATGTATGTATGTATGTATGTATGTATGTATGTATGTACACACACACAGATATATATATATATATATACATATACATGTATATATATATATATATCATATCGAATTTGTGTACGTGCCTAGACTGTATACACCCTATTCAGCCCATACAGTGTTTTGGTTTAATCACTCGTAGCTATTGGTCAAAGTTACCTTGATCTGAGCCGCAGGTCTTTCGAGTTGACGAATCCCGGCTGCAAGCGGCGGCTCGTGGTAGTGATGAAAACTGAAAAACGTAATTGCGGGTTAGGGCTTAGATGATGTGTTGGTGTTTGTTCTCCTCGTTTTGCGTTGTGGGCTTTCGCATGTTGAGGGTGTTCCACATGTTAGAGGTTCGGACCTCGTATTAGGTTTAGGGTTGAGGATTGATTTGGGGCTGCCTGCTGACAGGGGTCCGAGTGACTGATCATATGCCCCCCTCCCCTTACACCCTAAACCCCTACACCCTAAACCCTGTAATAATCTAGGTTGCAGGGGTTTTAGGCCTCGACGTTTTGAGGGCTGATGGTTGCCGGGTTGGGAGGGCAGAGCGCTTCTCTAGCCATAGTCCCTCCCGGTGCTCCTTTCAAAGGCTGCTCCTTAGGCCTGCTGAGAAGAGCTATCTCGAGTAGCATGGAGGAAGTGATAAGAAGTGTGGCATGGGTGGACATGAGGCGTTTGCGGGCTTACAACCTCTCTTGTGTGATCGGGCCTGGAGGATCACAGCAGCTGGGTCATGAGACTGTAGGGTTAATTTGGCTTTGGCTGTGCTTAGCAAGACTCAGTGACTTAGTGCATCAGCTTGGGTACTTTGTTTGGCCTGTGACTGTTTGGGGGATTGAGGTATCAGTCACCATCTGCGCGGCCGAACTTCGCTGGCCCCACTTGAGTCTGGTATGCTCCACTGGTCATTGAGGACTCTAGCTTTCTGCACGGAGCCCACGTGCCGATAACAGATAGCATGACAACCGAAAGCTGATGCCCTAATCTGTTTGGACTAGGTAGGGCCGACCTCGAATATCACAAGAATGTCTCACTCTTGAAACGCTGCTCAGGGAGCCCAATGATGACAAAACCAACAATGTTGGTGGCGCCATCCTCTTTTTTCTCGCCATCGGTCCGGTCGACATCACTAAAATCAGGGTCAACGGCGCCACCACTCTTTCATCATTGAAGTCATAAGAGTCACTTACTTAGAGTTCAGCTTCATCGCCATCACCAGCTCTTGTCTCGATAACCCTTTCCCCCTCCCCCATCCCGGCCCCTCTTGCCAAAAAAAAGAGAGGGAGAGGTGAGCAGGAAAGGGAGAGGCGAACGGTTGATCCACCTTTCAATCTGTGGCAGTTACTCATTGCTGAGTTCATTCACCAGGTCTTGGGTGGCTCATGAACGGATAAAGCCAGCAGCCCGGCCCACTTTCCCCGCTCCGAAAGTGCAATAGAACACATCAAGATGTTAACATGTCACCCCGATAACTGAAAGTTGCTTCTGCTGCGTGCGCGATACATGAGAGATCCGGATACTGCAGTCTGTATCGTGCATGGCTGGGCGTGACAACTAGAGGGTGCTGTCTCCGTGCAGATCGGTCAAATGCCACATGCTATAGATCCGACTCAAGCACAAGTCCTTGCGTCAATGCTCTCCCAGATACGGCAGGATACTGGTCTTGATTGGGCTGTTCCATACTCGTAGATCGGACCTGTTGTAGAACATTCGGTTGCATCTGCCGCCTTCTCGGCATGTTCACTAGATTCGCTTAAACCTTGTCAACCCTTAAGCCTGCACTCAAATGGCAAAAAACTGATCCCGTCTTAAGCCCTGAGCCTCAGGCCCTAAGACACCCGGAGCCCTTTAGGACCAGTCCGAGTCTTAACTAAATTCCCTTAATCTTACAGCCACCCCGTACAGGTCCCCAAATATTGAATTCCTGCAATCTTACACCCACACCTTGGATCAAGGCACTACGGTTGATGATAGAAATCCTGCATTACCCAGAATCAGGAATATACAGTAATTCCCGGAATTATTGTATATTCCTTATCCTGGGTAATAATTCCCGTAGTTTAGGGTCCCTAAGGGAATGCAGGATTTAAATTATCAACCGTATGAGCCTTTTTTCGAGCCCAAAACCAGTGTCCAGCGGCCGGGCGCTTGGCCGCCGACTCGCCGACTCGATGCCATGCAGTTTACGAAAGAAGCTGGGCAGGGGGTTGTGTTTTGAGGGTTTAGGGTATAGGGGTTTAGGGTTTGGGGTTTAGTAACCCTATACGCTGAACCTTCATTCAGGGTTTGAGGCTTAGGCTACAGAGGATAAGGGTTTGGGGTTTGGCGGTCACAGCCGACTCGTGCACTGTACGAGTAGGAAGTCACTTCGGGAGCAGCTGTCACAGAAGGATGCATCTCTAGAAGTAAGGCTTGTCCCGTTCTGACAAACATCGGAAGGCTTTGCAGTGGCTTTCGGCTGTCAAGGTCGTGACGGCAGACGAGAACTACAACGAAGCTGTGCGGAAAGCCAAGGCACTGCTGCACTTCAGCAGTGTTGGTTTAAGCTTTCAAGCTGTTGCTCGGAAGGCGAGTTTAATGAATGCTGGAGAAAGCTCTCGCAGGGAGCTGTCTCCCACGATGGATTTCGTTTGTCACGTTCATCAGACTTCACGGGGTAGCAGTGGCAAAGGTCTGATTCTAGGCCGCACAGATGAGCCCTGGCAGGCACTGCAAGACGAGGGCTTGGTGGTGCGCGTGGTGCCCTCCCAGAAGTGGTCGGGGTGCTTCAACCCTAGGACAAGGTTCATCCAGCGGCAGAACTCTGCAACTTACGAGCGGGGGTGTTGACTGAAGAGCCTCTAGCGGAAGTGAGGAGGAAATCTAGCCGTGCCTCGTTTCTTGGAAGCGCCGCCCCACAGCTCCAGATAATTTCCCAGACTGACCCACGCAGGCTGGAAGGAACCGTCGTAACCAATGGCACTTGCTTTATGGTTTTGGACTATCCTGCCAAGTGTCGGTCATCGCAGGCTGTAAAACCAAAAGGCCCCCTGAAGCTTTCCGAGGCATCCAGTTGTTTCAGGGTTGGTTCCTGGCGCATTCTGGCAGCACGGCGAGGCTGAGGGCGCGTTACGAAGCCTGAAACTGCGAATCCTGGCAACAAAAGGGCCCTCAGTCCTTCACAGAAACTTCTTTCTATCCCACAGAACCCCTTACAGAATCATACAGTTACACCCGAAACCCCACTCCAAATATTGACCTCGAGCCCCTTGTCGATTGCCCTGCCCGGCCACTCAGAGAATCGAGGTGCCCGGTTCCTTCCGGAGCTCAGCCAGTCAAAGGAAGGCGGGGTGGCTTGTGGGGATGTTTGGGGAGGCTTGGACGGTTTAGGGTTTTCTGCGAGTGCGCTTGGGGCGAGAGGCCAAGGGAGGCCTTGTTCTGAGGAGGGAGATCGCGCCCAGCTGATGGAAACTGGACATTGCAATTCACGAGGCATTTGTTTGTTGCTGATGTCTGTATTGCTGACACTGCGTCTGTTGCAGTCAGTTGCTGCCGCGTTTGTTGCCATTGTCACCTTCGTCGCCCCTGCATGAGGAAAATCGCTGCTTACAGCAGTTCGACTCATTGGTTTCTACCAAAGCATGCATTCAAGTGTCATGAGCCCTTGCTGTTTAGCCACGGCGTTCGATTCGATTTCCTGTCGTGGGTGTCCAAAGTATGAGAGTTCCTATCCAGCTCTTTGTGCTCACAGGGTTCCGCAGTGTGGGAGAAGTTCGTATGCCTTGGCCGATCCACATTGGAAAGCGCTTATACGTACAGATAGATAGATATAGATAGATAGGTAGATAGGTAGATAGGTAGATAGACCGATAGGTCGATAGACTGATAGATAGATCGATAGATAGATCCGATAGATAGATATATCGATAGATAGATGGATATAGATAGATCCATATGACAGATTGTTGGATAGATAGATAGATGGATAGATAGATAGATGGATAGATGGATAAATCGATAGACAGAGACAGACAGACAGACAGACAGACAGACAGACAGACAGACAGATAGGTAGGTAGATAGATAGATAGATAGATATTGTTACCATTCATATATATATATATATATACATATATATATATATATACGTGTATATGTACGTATGTATACACATATATGCATGCCCAATACCATCCGCCATGACTTGAGGCCGAGCTCGTCGGCGTCCGCGGGAGGCCGAGCAGAAGTTTCGCCGGGCGACGGCAGACATGGTCACTCCAGCAGTAGCAGCCGTCTTTGTCGGTGCAGATTATGATTGCTGTTGCTGCTCGTGCTGCTGTCGCTATTGACTGTCGGAAGCGGAGGCGCAGCAGGTCCCAGCCACAATTCGTTTTATGCAGTCAATTTTGGAGTTACGCTGTCGTGTCGACTTTTCAGCGAGTCTTAAGCGGCTCAAACTTCAAACTCCGTCCAACGGAGCTCGGTCACTTGTTTGGTTGGAGAGTCTCCGCCAGGCCGCCCCTATAGTCTTATAGGCCCTACCTTATACCTACCGCAGTTCTCCTACCCTCCAATCCCGTGGAACCACGCGAACCACCATCCCTTCCTACGCATGCACTATGTCAGTAAGTTGGTATCTTACAGTAAATACATGTTATTGCGACCGACTGTCACAGCTGTATGCGCAGGTAGCAGCCTTTCATCCACCGAATTCGCAGCAGTAAGCCTTCTGATGGGCTGATGCATGGGATCTTAGTTGTTCCAAACGATGAGAAAGCCAAGAGGCCGGCCGGGTGAGGGACAGGTCTTCGTGAAAGACGGAAGCTTTGTGATGGCGGGGTCCTTGCCAGCGATTAGCAGGACCTAGTCCATTCCAACAAATGTACAGCCTTTATACTACCATGAGCCGTCAATTGCCCCAATTGTGGGCTGAGTCCAAGTTTTCGGCATACGCTGCGGGGGAGATGGGTTTGTGTCAAGGTTAGAAGCAGAGTGCAGGTTTTGCTACGGCGGAGTTTGGGGCTCTTTGTGTTTTTGGAGCGACAAGGTTCATCTTTTGAGACAGACCCAGGAATCACCAGCAATCTTGAGATGAACTTTGACGAGACCAAACAAGCTTAAGCCGATCAGGAGAAGTCAAAGTTCACCTCGTACTGCCGTGGTGCAGGTACAGAAGTGCACAGAGACTGTGTGGTGTTCTGCTTCGCAGCAAAGACTTGCCCACACGCCTTGCATCTGGTCTGAATGCTGCACATGAGCGGAAGATGAGTACGATAGTGCTAGAGGCTGGGCACCAGGCATTCTTCCCTTGCACCTGAAAGCCCGAAAGAACATGTGGAGGAGTTTCAAGCTTGCATTAACTGACCCTTCGAGCTTGCATACTGGATTTGTGTGCATTTGTTATTACACAGCCCTAAACCCTAAAGATTCCTCCCGATGTTCATCTATGCTCTGAATCTGAACATGTGCCCGGCCGAGCTGCTTACAGCTTTTATTCCCACGGCGCAGTTGTAGGAAACATCATGTCGCTCAAGACGGAAACGCCGAGGTTATGATGCGTGCTCAACATTTCAGCCATGTAGCTGGGGCTCTCTGTCGGATCACATCACCCCATGCTTTAGCACGAGCTGCAACTTCTGCAAAGGTTTGCAGAGGCTGCATAGGTCCGGCACTGGCATCGTTTGCAAGCTGCCTCATCGGCGGGACCGCGATTCTGATGATGTCTCGATCAGGCCCGGGCAGGGCCTTATGAACAAGAACAACACACGGGTCAGCTCCTGTACGTGGGAGGTTTCTCGAAATCTGCAGGCCCTCTGACAGTTCCCAACCCAGCTGATAGGTCCCGGTAACCTGCCGCACCTTTGAGCGTCCCTACCGGTAGTTCCAAATCATGGAGTCTTGTGAGGTGCACATGCAAGGCCAGGGAACCTGCGCCTGAGTTCCAGGCCGGCCCCATTTGGATTAGTGGCGCTCCTCCTCTCGCTCTAACTCTCACTCTCTCTCACTCTAACTCTCTCTCTCTCTCTCTGTCTGTTTCTCTATGTATATGCGTATATACATATATATATATATACACATCTATATCTATATCTATATCTATATCTATATCTATATCTATATATATATATATGCACACTCAACACACGCATATATGTATACATACATGAAATTCTACTGACTTCCTGCTGCATGACACCAGTTTGGCATATCGGCCTGCCATGTCTGTATACTGGAAGGCCTAACGCTTTAGAACCCCTACTGTACCGTGTATCAGGTCGAGGCCGCTGCTTCTGCTATCGGCAATGCTCAGAGCCCGGTTTGCTGAGCGACGGGCCGGATTACCAGCTTGGGGGGAGAAGTGGGGGTAGCAGGTAGCAAACAGGGCGGACAATGAGGTACGGGCCTCACTACTTGCCGCCCCCGAGCTTAGATGGACAAAGAGCTTCCCCATGCCTGTAATCCATGCTGCAATGGGCTCATCAATCAGGAAGCAGAAACTCTCTCATGAAAAGCCGCAGAAAGGTATCGGGCAGGTGGCGGGTACTCCCGCCAGTGCTACTGGCAACCCAGTGCAGTGAGCCACCCTCTTCCGATCAAGCGATCTCCGCACAACTGATCCCTGTCCCTATCTCCACCCGGTCCCTATAAAGCATCATAAAACCACCAAGACACAGGGCCCTCTTACTCCACGTACTGCAAACTTCAGGCTGGCCTCAGGGACGCTTACTTTCGTTGGCCTGAGCGTCCGGATCCCGTGAGGGTTCGAGTTTCTTACAGAGCAGCTTAGTGTCTGTTCAATTGTGCAGGCTGGTTGGCTAAGCCGTTTGTGGCACGAGTACTCCTGTAAGGGAACCGGCGCAGTGACTCCGAGCCAGGGTGTGCGTGTGTGCATGTGTGACTTCGCAAGTGACGTGCTGCTTTACTGTTGGTGCACAATGTCTCATTGTCGTCACGAGCTCACCCTGTCGTGCTTGTGATGAGATTGATGCTAAGTACCACTATGAAACGGCGCCACGAATTTTCATTAAAGCTTCGAGGCTTGGCGGTGCAGTAGGTTCTGGGAATGGACCCATGTCAGCCTGAATCACAAGGCCTCGAGCCTGCACAGAGAAGTTGCAACACGGAGATCTCCGCTGGCCGTGCCCTTGGCATCCGTCAAAAGGTCCTTAAGTGAACTGGCCCTATGTTGCATTCGATCCACGAGCTGTGGAGGCATGTTGAGAACCGGAAGTCCCACTGTTTTGCTTCAGGAGTCGATGGCTGCGGCTTTCTACAAAACAGCAGTGTTTAGGGGTTTAGGGTTTAGGACTTGTGCGGACTCGGTTATGGAGCTCAGTAGT
>CAJNDV010035985.1:41801-56262 GCA_905221635.1 Symbiodinium sp. CCMP2456
TGTACGAGGCCTGCTGTAAAAAGGGCACAAGTCCTGATGCAGAAAAGGGTTTAGGGTTCAGTGTCTTGAACATTGAGCCCCATCCTACTCTTGGTTTCTCGGCCTAGGCGAGAGCCGCCGCTGCTCCCGCACCGGTAGCGTGGGGGGCTTGATTGAAAGTTAGAGCATGACGATGGAAATTTAATGTATCGGGCCTCCGCCCGAGCCACCTTGATGAAATTATGTCACATTCGAATAGTTCCATCTTGCAGATCCCAGATTCTCTTCAAGACTGCTGGGCGAATCTGGGAGATCCGCCACATTGCAATGTGGTTTAGTGCGCATATGCAATTTCGACACATTGAAACGCAAAGCGCCCCGTTGACTTCAAACTGAACTTGACAGGGATCCATCTTTGCAACCTCGAGCATAATTTGTGTTCGGTCTTGCTGCAGACCGTATGTTTCCGCCTAGGCGACATGATGACATTGGGAGTGGGCTACCATGTCTGTAGACGAGCACCCTTTGAGCCTTTAACGCCCTCAACAGCCCTGAATCCCAAGAACTCGAGCAGAAAGTCCTTAACCCTAATTTACCCAGAGGGGCATACCTTGTTCTTGTCTTAGTGATCTTTCTTGCATCTTATTTTTCGTAGAACAGATACTACCCCGTACCCGACAAAGGGGCAGGGTATAATCCACGAATATAGGGTAGGAGCAGTTTCTGATAGTACTCCCTTATGTACCTATACACTATCATGTTTCAATTATGCCCCAAAGCACAATTCTGATTGTTTCGAGCTTTAGGCTGATTCCTAAACTCTGATGTCCTGGTCGGCCACTAGAGTCCCTAGAGGCCGACGACGGATGCCCCCCGTCCCGGACTGCACCTGGGCAAGAACCCACGACTTTGGAAATCTTCGATGGTCCAGGGTTTTTAGGGTTTGTTTCAGGTACTTCAGTCACGTACTTACCCTGAACCCCAGAGCCCCGTATGCGGAAGTACCTGAATCGTTATTCTGTTCTGCTTGCGACGAGTCCCGTGCATACTATTAGCATGCAGGCGTGCATGCTCTTTTAAGCTTGCATCTCTACTCCTGGATCTGGCTTGGTTCACTCAGGTAGTTCGTGTTTCAACTTGTCCACAGGGCTCAGAGATCTGATTTGCTGTTCATCCCTGGCCGCCGTATGTGGCCCACTTGTCCGGGAGCTGAGGTCTGTGGCATTGTCTTTCTTTGTTGAGCTTAGAACAGAAGCCTTTCTTGGTACATTCAAGCAGGTTCATACATGTGACCGGAGATTGACTGTGACACTGTGACACTCCATCCCTGTTCCCCTAGTAACACCTCGCTTTCCGGGCTTTTGGGTCTGCGATGCGGAGCTTCTAACTGCGTACACGATGGAGGACCCTGAGAAACGTATCCTGCGACATACTTCGTTCCCCAATACCCAACCTTTAAACTTTTTGGGTGCTTATAACTTATTAGTAGTAATCTGAAAGTTTAACCTTTTATTTCCCTGGCTTATTGGCGAAGTAAGCATACCTGTTCGGCTTCAGACTCCAAGGCCCACCAGTCCGGATCCGTCACGCTTGGGAGACGCCGTTCGCTGGATGCTGGACGAGGCATTGACCCAAGAAACCAGTATATATAGATATATCTATGTATATTAAGATACTATATTATGCTATAATCATGATTTATACTATGCTATGCTATAGTATAGTATACAATACTATACTATATGATATTGTATTGCATTGTATCATCTTATACTTTAATACTATTTCATGAAACCGGTATATTACGAAAAAACAGACCTCCGGTGTGAATTGTTGTTGGCCAGCAGCATGCTTTGAACCTCAACTTGAGCACTGTCTTTGATGCGCCTGCCCTGGACCATCGGATAGTGAAAACAAGGTGGCAGAATGTGCCCGAAGAACGGCTCATGCAGGTCATTGCATGTCTGTCGTCAGGCCCTCGCACAGTGGAACTCCTCGGTATGGCACTCCCCCAGTTCCATTGCCAGGGGAAGCATGAAAACCCATGCAAATCCAGAAGTAGTACAAACTTACAAATGATTATTGATACTATGGGTTTGTATTGGATTGTCACTTTCGTTGAGCAATATGATCATAAACATATAGCCCCAAACGCACTGAAGAGGAAACCCTCCACATGTCTTCGCGTCATAGATACACATCCACACACACACACACACACACACCGTTGTCATGCGCAGCAGAGTCACTCGTTGCAGATCCAAACTTCAGTTCATCCGCGGCAGCAGCACCTTGCCACTCGTGACCCACCCGTTACCCGACCTAAGGAGGCAGAGAAGCCTCCTGAGTGGCATGCGGGTGCCTGAGAACCAAACTTGTATGGAGTGTGCTTCCGTTCCCACGATTCCGGGAACCGGGTCGATCCACCGGAATGGCGACAGTTTCGAGCCCAACTCGACCATGTCTGCTTTGATTTCGCGCATTTCGTGGCCCATGTTCAGAGCATGGAGCAACGCAGGAGCGCAAACCCCGCCTCAGACATGGAGCTTTAATTTGAGCTTATGGGGAACATTCGCCGCGACAGGTTCCATGGCCCCGGTAGACTTGCATGCAAGAGCCCACCTGTCAAATAAACCCTCGTCGGGTAACGGCTGTATTCTGCAACAAAGGCCTTTTAATTGAGAGCTTCTGGATCTCTACCCCCTGAAGTTATCTTGCTCATAAGTTTATAATTAAGTGCACAAGCAGTAGGTAGCGAAAACGTCGAAATCTGAGCGCAGGGTCGCGAGCCTGCTTGGTACTCCTTCCCAGGTTCTGTTGTTGGACAAAACCTTCGAAACCCGGCGCAACACAGCCGGGGCCTTTGTCTCCGAACATCCTGCGGTTGTGTTGGACTGGAAGTTGTAAGGTTCACGGCTCCCTTCAGCTCAGGCTGAAGATGTTCTCAGTGTCATGGTGAAATCGTTGGTAATCGTTGCACCCGGTCTCTATATGATGTCCTCTGGGAGTGTCTGGGACATGAGGGACCCTAACTGGTCACACGTACATAAAAGACCGCAGGGTTTTTTCGGTAGCCAGGTTTATGTGGAACGGGCTCTTAACCCACACCTGCCAGCTAAAGTCAACAAAGTGCAGATATGCTCGTGAAAATGACTTTCAGGGACCATGTAGCCATGAAGCTTACGGCATCGCATGTTTTATCTACACAGCTCCTGAATGTGATTCTCAAAGGCGTGTTTGCGCTGGCTTGACTTTTGCTGGCAGCATGGCTTCAAAGCTCAATTTGTTCCTTCCTCATAATTCTGGCTTCCCCAAACTGGGCCCCAAACCCGAGCACTGTCTTGTCTTTTACTGCCAGGTGTGGCTTCAAAGCCCATGTTTCAAGCAAAGTTGGCGGCGCCACAACGAAATCAGCCTTCCCCCCCACCCCCACTCCCCATCCCCCTTGCCCAAGTAAAGTTAAATAAAGTCCGATCCTAGCAGCGCCGACAATCCACAGCGAAAGCTTCCAAACCGCAAAACCTGCAGGCAAGCACGCGGCCTGTTGCGGACGTGTCAGACCCTAACTGTTCGACATAGAAATAGTATTGCAAGTAGTACATAGTAGGTTGGATCCTCAGCACAAGGACCCCCAGCCGATAAACCATCGGCCCTTCACTTTCCGTCTGCAAGACAAGGTCTATCGAGTGACCTCGCCGCACCCTGAGCTTGCCAAAGTCGCATGTCAGGCTGTGGTGGAGAGAAGTGCACGCGCGTTGAGCCACGGTGGGGTTGAAAACAAAATTCGGACGACTTCAGGGACTTCGGTCTTCGCTTTGGTGATGGCTTTCGGGTTTGTGGGCTCAGGATGAGACCTACACACACCCAGAACATACCCTAAACCTTAAACCAGGTCCCTGATGCAGGAGCTGCCGCTCACGTTGGCAGAAGCGCCCGACACCTGGAGTAGAGCCACAAAGGTTTTCACGGTTTATAGGGCTTACAGTAGGGCTCAGGGCTGAAATGCGCATGCCATAAGGGTCTTGAGAATGTCTAAGGACAGCCCTTTGTATTGTATATACATATACATACAATTTATACATATATACATTTATATATATATATATATATTTATTTATTTATTTATTTACTTATTTATTTATGCGTTGACATACCCCCAAACCCTGCTCGAATTAGGAAGGCCTAAATCAAGGAGCCTCGGTTTAATCTATATATCTGATACAAGATACACGGTCGGATGTTTTGTGCTCAGTGTTGTGACAGTGTGAGCCCGAAGCCATGCAGCGTGTCTACGTCATTGCCGGACAGAGCTCTAAATCCTAAACCCTATAGGGTTCAGGGTTTAGGGTTTAGGGTTCAGGGTTTAGGGTTTAGGGTTTAAACCCGAATCGTGACACGTGCCGTTTCAGTCGCCAAAGTGCTTTCGCCGCGTACCAGGAACCTCGCCCCCTAGGCATGTCCGGGAGTGAGTGCTGAAACCCGAATCGAGCGAATCTGCAGACAGTGTCACCCGACCTGCGACTATGGAACCTCGCCTGGCCTGTCCGAGTTGTGAGAGCGTAAACCCGAATCAAGCGAGTCCAAGCCCGAAGCAAGTTGCATAAACCCTAATTAAACCCTAAACCCTATAAACTATATAAACCCTATAAACTATATAAACCCTAAACCATAAACCCTATTCACCCTAAACCCTATAAACTATATAAACCCTAAACCTATTGCTGTCGTGCAAGGCGCAGCAAGGCCGAGCATGCCCGTGACCACTTCTTCTCGGCCACCCTGACGCAATGCTTGCTTGCAGGTAAGGTTTAGGGTTTAGGGTTTAGGGTTTAGTAAAGGGTTGGGCGAAGTGGAGAGCCTGTTGGAAAAAGTAAAGGGTTGATGAGAAAGATGTCAGTGGATTCTCGGGCTATGCTGGTCGGCACCTGACCGCGGTGGTAGCGCGAGTCGAAGCTTTCTGCAGAGTTTGGAACGGGTGAAACCAGAGGCCTCCACAAGCCTGCAGCTGCTCAAACGCCCGTTTCGACAGCCACCCCGGGTTAGGGTTTAGTAATTAAATATTAATAAATATTAAGAAGTATTAATAATTATTACTAGCAAAATTAATATGAATATCAGAAAACCGGGACGTTTGACCTCGCCGCGCCCCGACGGCTTCCTGAAAGAAAGTTCAGGTTCTCATCACAGACCCAGAATGGAGTCAGGCGATCCGTACAGCGCAGGCCACGGACGTAAGGAGCCAGGCTTTGAGAGACATCGCTAGTTGATAGGCAGTTTCATCAACTTCACGGGGGTCGAAGCTGTAGCCATAGAGAGTTGAAGGTGGGTGCAAGGAGAGAGGGCTTGCGCAAAGCTCTGCAGGGTTCCGGGGCAGATTCGAGCATATGGGAGCTGTCAGCCCTGAAATGGAGCGGCTCTGAAAACCCACTTTAGCGAAAGGTAGGTTGCCACGTTCCTGTTGGGGAATGGTAGGTCGCTTTCAGGACGACGCTTGCAGTCACTAGTTCAATCGTTCCCTGCTACTTTGGCATCGGAGCTGAAATGCTCATGTCCTCTCGGTCGGTGGTTTCAATGGTTCCAGGGACAGGCTGGCAGGTTGTTCAATCCTCAGTTCGCCGGACTTTTGCTTGATGCGTTCGGGCTTCTGAAGTCTTTAGGCGTGTTGGTTCGCCTGCTAATGTGTTGAGACTTTTTTTTGTTGTGGGCTTTCGGTGCTTCCTGGGATAGTTTAAAATTTGGGCATAGCCGAGTCCTGATGCAAAAGAGTCTTTGCATGGAGAAAAGTGCTCCGGTGACAACGACTGCCGGCTCGGCTTTGATGGAGGTGGCAGAGGCGACGGCTCTGCTGAACAGACGGGGATTGGCCGCCATGAAGGCCCCATATCCAAAACATCACCCCATCGTGCTGTCTGCTTCTGTTGTGCATTGTAGACCCTCAACAACCAACACAATCGCAGCCAAAGGACTTCCCGATCAGTGCGAGCATTTATTGACAGTAGGGATACCAGTTCGTCCTTAGCATGGACCAGTACTGTAGCCTATGTCACAGTCCCTTTTGTAGAAATCTTTGGCAACGCCGCGGCCGCTGTCGCCATGGCCGCGAAAGTTCTTGGAAAAGCCTTGGAGGCAGTTGCTGTCTTTGAACCGCATGCACGCAGTGCTCCAGAAAGTGGGAAGTGTGGGGGTTTTGTGGTAACTGCCTGCCCGGAGCGGATTCTTGTGGGATTTTCGTGCAGAGTGTGTGGGATTGATGCCTGATTGTGCTGGAACACCGCTTTCGAAGACAACAAGTGAGCATGGCACAGCCCGCACCTCCCTGTAGTTTATCTTGGGTTTTGTCAACTTTCGGTGGGTCGTTGTCTATCTTGGTGGAGTTTTGTCTGTTTTTGGCGGGGTTTGCCAAGGTTCGGTGGTGTTTTGTTGTTTGCTTTTCGTCTGTTTTTCGACGCCTCAAACATCAGTAGAAAGGCCCCCGAACAAAGAACACATTGACGTGCATTTCTGATATTCACTTGAAGTCCCAAGCAACATTGTCTCAAGGACCTATCTAGGAGAAGTTGAGAAGGAGACCTCTAAAGACAGCCAGCCCTAGTTCGACGAGGGATTTTAGAGTTGTTCTTCGTGCGTTCGTTCCTTGATTCTGCAGGCGTGAACTGAGAAGTAGAATCGGCAGCCACCGTCTTTGCTGCTTGCAAGGTGGCCACCAACACGATTACACTATTGGCTATACTCGGTTGAAACTTGCCAACCTGGCCATCATCACAGTACTTTGCAACTTCAAAGCATTTCGACCTGCAGAGCCTCAGCCCTTCAAGTCTTTCTACCATTCTATGTAGTCTGGCATGGCCTTGGACAGGTGGTGGCCACGAGACGCGCTGAACTGCGCATCGAAGGCAGGGTGTCGGTGTTTGGTTGCCTTGCTGCCAGGAATGTAGTTGAAATTGTATGTACATATACAAAGACACATTAACTACAGCTAACGAACCAGCAAATCCATAGATGAGTGTGTATGTGTGCTTTTCTGTCTTATAGTTGCATATGCCATGCTTTTGCTGTTTCCATTCACGTCCTCAGGCGCATATGACTACTTCGAGCTTGTTGAGGCTGTCTTATGGCCAATGTCTCATATAGCAGACACCGCATGTGTCAATGGAGTATGTTTGCATAAGCAGCAGTGTTGAACTGTCAGTGCATACACATGCGGACACAATGAGCCAGAGCATAAAGGTCTTAGTCTAATTTTCCCACTTTCGAGTCACATTTTGTTCTCGTGCTGTCAGGTGCCATGGGTTTATGAGGCTCTGTCTATGAATCAAACGAGTCGGAGTAAGAGTCGAGTGCGAGTGCCAAAAAAGAATCGCAAACCGGCTGACATCAAACATCAAATCGCATTACGGGCTGAGAATGTGAGAACCCAAATAGTCCCTACAACTGCGGCGGAAGGACCAGCATCAGCCTTAGCAATTATGGCAGGGCGTATTGTAAAACAATTCTGGCAAGGAGCCCCCGAGGAACAACATCAGGCTTCTGCATTATCTCGAGCGCCTGGTGACCAACACAACGAAATCCTGGTCCCAAACACAAGGCTCCAGGTCAAGGTCCCAGCGAACAAAGTAGCGCGTAGCTTGCTGTGGAAAGTTGCACGTTCCTTTTGCGCATGTCTTTGCTTGAAAACATTTCTAGAATGAGCAGAGGTACGCTCCACATCTAACCTTGAATGGGGAGGTCAGGAGGAAGGTTAGCATAATAGTCTTGACGGTTGTTCTTGGGCAAGCCTCTAAGGTAGAACCCATGGGCCCCTAGTATGGGCCCCTAACCCTGGGATCCTAATATACCGACTATATACCCTATATATACCCATAAGGGGCCCTAGAATCCCCTAAGGGCCCATGTTAGGGGCTCATGGGTTCTACCTTAGAAAGCCAGTATCCTCAGCATCGAAACCTCGTAGAACCTCCAAAGAAGGACCTTCCTACTCAGGGCCTTGGAAGCACACTTCTGCAGCTTCGAACGGGCAGGCATGACATGTGCCGCCTGCAGTGGCGCAGTGACCCGAGCCCTGGAGGTGACGCGTCGCACAGTTGTCAAAAGTAAGAGACGCTGACATAGAGCCTAAATGAATAGATTTGCACATCTCTACCTATACATATGTCTATATATTTCTATATATATGTATATACACTCAGAGACTCAGATAAAGCGTGGAAACTTGCTGATGAGGGGGTGAAATGAGGGAAGCCTCTTCTCAGAGCACCCGCATCCCCGGACTCCGCCCGCAGATGCCTGCAGGATCCCACATGCTTGAAAATCGGAACTCCACTTCCTGGATGTCTGTAGATCCCTAAACTCTAAAAGCGCTAAACGCCATAAACCCTGAACCCTAAACGGCCCTAAACACGACCACGAAAACAAGAAAAGTGTTTGCGCAAGTGGCGAGTGGGGAGGGGTGTCTGCTTTTCCAGGTTCGCGGAGTCTTGAGTCGTTGTCATTCCTAAGAGTTACCTATACTATCTTGGGGGTTCCTTATTACAATTATAGTATAATGGCCCCAAAACCCTCTTCTGTTTAAAAGGCCCCTACATCAACTCATTCGGCCTCTGAGACATGCGAGTGTGCAAGTCTCCAAATCACAGCCTGTGCAGGCTCGACAGGGGGTGCGTGCAGCCGAGGCGGACGGGGGATTCCTCCCAGGTCGAAACTTCCTCCAGTCTAAAAAATGGTGCACAAGTCCTTCATATGGATGCTGGTGTTGGACTCATCGGCTTGATCCTGGAACTGCTGCCGGTATTCAGGGGAAAACGCCAGGCTCGAAATTACAGATTGCTCATGCCAGACCAACTCCTAAGACCACAGAAGTTCGGAAGCTGCCATCCTGAAGGCATAGATATCCATCTACTTCCAGATACATGATGTATGGTACAGTACATGCAAGTGGATGATACCAGCAGCCCGACGGAGGGAGAGCTGAAGTCCAGGTGAAGGGAGTTCAACTTCGTGTGCAGTGTCCGGCTTCGTAATATAGGGGCCTTAATAACTATAATAGGGTTTTGTGGCCCATCATACAATTATAATAATAAGGAACCCCCCAAAAGAGTATTGGCAATTATTTAGGCTGCTACATTGGAGGCTGCCTGTCTCTGCAGGTCAACCTGTTGCGGCAGCGTGCCAGCGTAGACTTCGATGCGGCGAACGTGTCGGAAGAAGATCTGTGCATCTTGGTATAAGAAGGGTCCTCCGTCTTTTGATCTGCGAGGAGGCTGTTGTGTCAGAGTCTGAGCAACTGTGAGTTATTTTGCTTGAATACTTTAGTATACTTTGACTACTGTTGCAGGCTTTCGCCGAGTCAGTCGGGTCAGGCCTGAGCCAGGGGCTTTCGGTAACTTCATTTGTTGGGGAAGATTGGGGATAACCAACTGAGTCGTTCATTGCAAGCAAACACGCCAGCAAGCCACACGTTCAGAGGGGCGAGATTTAAATTGAAATCCGAAGCTGAAGCCTATCTGAACTATGAAATGTGGGAAACTTCTAGGAAACCCTGGATCCTAAACCCGAGGACCCTAACCTAGCGAGGCGGGAGGCAGTAAACAGATCCTTACCCATAACCTGCGGGACAGCAGAGGTCAAAGGAATGAGCGCTCAGAGCGACCATGGTGTCAGCGCAACAGGACACGTACAACTTAGCACCATGACGGGTGTGCGGATGTCGCTCTCGTATGGGTCGTGGTGTTGTTGGCATCCGGAGTCATGTTGTTATCCTGATTGGCGGTACATATAACCCGTAGAATCCCCTATGCAACCCTGGTACAACCTACGATAATTATTTCTTTACGTATTTGCTCAGACTAAGACGAGGCCAGCTGGTCGAAGATATCGGCTTCGATGCTTCGCTGGTCTCAACAGAGCCGCTGCTGAATTCGGAGCGTTTGCGCATTGGGATCTGGGGTTTGGGGCTTACGAAGGAAGTGGGGGACTATGATTGCAGGGTTCGTTGATTAGATTTGCCGATTAGGGGTAAATCTGGACGACGAGACAAGCCCGCTGCAAAAGGGCCATTGTAATATTAATTCCGTGTATACTACAATTATAATAAGGAACCCCCCAAAACCCTATTCTGCTTATGAAAGCCCCTACACAAGGTTGTTGGACTTGGGCTATGCCTTTGCATGGGAGGGTTCCAAACCCCGGAGCTGACCAGGACAAAGCTTGCTTTGGCTGGCTCCATGGTTTTGCAGCACCTATCTGGGACCTACTATCTTCCCAAGTCTAGAATCTTCTGGCAACCTGCATGTGCGAACATGAGTGTATATATATATGTATATATACACATGGATGAATGTCGGGGCCTGAACAGGAAGGGCGACAAGTAGAAGGGCGGTAGGAGGCGAAACACCCCAGGCTCAAGGCTCGTCACAGCATCCATTTGCGGCTCCTGATGTTTTGCATGAAAGTAATAGGGTTCTGGATGCGAAGTGCCACAGGGACATGCCTGCATCGGTCGCACGTGCTCTGCTAGTCCCTGTTAGGCGCACGCTTCATATCGTATGCTGGATTCTGTAAGGCATCCGGCAGCAAAGGCCCTTATAGTGCCCAAATGAAAATGGTCGGGTCAATTACTCTTACGATACACCTTTCAATGCTGTTAAAGGTGTGTTAGTGGTGTCCTGAGTCCTGGGGTGCATTTTCTTTCCAGGCTCGTGAGGCTTTACTTTACAGTAGCCACTGTACATGGCTGTACATTCCTTGTTCAGGCATTCCTCGTCTGGGAATCTACATGTACTACATGTTGCATACGTTGCATAAGATATCTCTATAGAACTCTTGTAGAACCCTAAACCCTAAAGCCCTAAACCACAGTAAAGAACCCTCGGGTGGACAGCAAGCCCTGCCGCATGGCCTCTGCTACTTCGTGAAGGCTGGCATGAACCTAGGCCGGCCTCCTCCTTACGCCCCACGGTTTTGGGTTTAGGCTGTTGCGAATCCCAGAAAGTTGGAACATGGGCCTAGGAGGAGTAGTGCTAGGGTCCCATATACTTACCTTAAGGGCATCAGGAGAATAATGTTCCAACTTTCTGGCTTCCACTGCATAGACCCCTAGGTAAGGTTTCTCTAAGTTTTCCCTAAATATCATACTATACGGGTTTTATAAGTGTTCTGAATAAGGGTAGTATAAAAGTTCTACAGGGGTACTAAATATGGGTTCTACAAGGGTGCTATAAGGGTTCCTTCCAACTCTATAGAGCCCTGATAGGCGGCCAAGATCAGATTTAGAAATGAGCTTGAGCTTTGACGACGAGGAGCACCAGCTGATGTCAAACATCGTGACCGTGCCTGGCACCGTGGCAGACCCGGAGTGGGCTGAACCCGAGCAAAGAGAGATCGACTGGAGTGTGCCGGACGCGAAAGCAGCGGAGGCGGAGGGTGGCCCGGAGCGGAAGCAGGAGGACGAGGATGGGGTGGGCCATTTCATGTCAATGGGTGAATATATGGATGATATGGATGCAGAGGAGATTTTGGCGCATCTGCTACGAGCAGCCGGCAATGAGAGGGACGACATTGAAGCGGTGTCACTTATACTGGCCACGAGGAGGGTGGACGTCAACACTTGCAATGAACACGGGATAACTGCACTGTATGAGGCGGTTCGGTACGAAAATCTCGACATCGTCAAGCTGCTTCTGGATTCGAGGGCTGATGTCGAGGCTTCTGTCAGTGAAGATTACTTCATACATGGCCGCTTGCACTTGAAGACGGCTTCCGATCTGGCAGCGGCCTATGGTAATTTGCGCGCCTTCAAGGCTCTCCGTGACCACAACGCATCTGTGAGCGCCACGACGCTCGCTAGCCTGCTGCGTGGTGAGGGCCCTCGCTACACCGAGGCCGTTGAGGCGTTGCTGACACAGGCCAGTGCAAAGGCACAACCTGGGCAGGCCAGACTTCGAGAGCACCTACGGGTACTCCTCCTTCCCTCAAAGAAGTTGGACGTCAATGTTCCGGGTGAGGCAGCGGTTGCTGCCTGTCAGGGCCTGCACGAGCAGAACCTTTTTTATGCTGCTGAGGTTGGCGTGACCTTATTGGAGATGCCGCTGCTGGCACCAGTGGCATGCGAGAGGATGGTCCTGGCTGCAGTGGCAGAGACTGCCAATGAGGAAATTGTCGCCAGTGACACGGTCGACGCTCTGATAGCGGCGGCATGGCTGCAGATGCGTGCTTCCACAGCACTGGACATCTTGCTGATGTTAGTGAGCGTGGTGTGTTTGTGCCTGGTCAGCTATGCCTACCGCCATGGAGGTGTAGATGCCAAGCCGGCTCTGTGGATACTTGCAGTTATCCACACGAAGGAAGCTCTCGAGTGGCTTCTGCAGGCTGCGTATTTCTTCTGGAGCAAATGCTGCGGACGGTACGAGGAAGCCGCCGTGGGCCTGGAATCCCTGGCGGACCTTCTCTACCTGGTTACCGGCTATCTTGGCATAGTGCATCAGATGGAGCTTCAGGAGCTAGAGCGAAGCTTCCTCCCTGTTTTTTCTGCCATGGCTTGGCTGAGACTCCTGTACAGTCTACGTGGCGAGCGATGGTTGGGACCTCGTTTGCTACCCATCCTGTCGGCCGTGAGGGATACCCAGGCATTCTTTCTTGTGACTGTCCTGTGTCTAGCATCGGCGACCCATGCTTACTTCATCTTGAACCCAAGAGGGGAAGACCCACTACCGATATATTCCTCCTTTACCCACACAGCACGCCTTGGCATGTTTGGAGATTTCGACCTCTTCGAGTACCAGGGACAAGACACCACCTTCGCGGTGGATGCTACTACAGGTGAGTGGGTGCCCAACGATCCGGTTCCTGATGAAATTGGCTATTCCTCGTTTGTATACCTGCAAGTCATCTTCTTTTTCACCGGGGTGGGAATCACCATCCTGCTCATGAACTTGCTCATCGGCGTCTTGGGCCAGAACTACGAAATCCACATGGATCGGGCTCACGTCCTCTTCGTACGGGCTCGGGCAAAGATGCTGTTGGAGCACCGGGGTCGGCCCCAAGCCAAGGTCAAGCGCAGGCTGTGCCCAAAAAGGGACTCTACGGAAGACAAGGCGAGCGAAGAGGAGGTGAGCAGAGCACGAAGCAGCATGTCCGCAGCGCATTGGTGCATGGCAGTGGTCGTACTCCTGAGTTTCCTGCCAGTCATGCTTTGTGTTATCGGCCCTAAGCACTGGGAGGCCGTTCTGGGACCCCTGCGCTACAGGGTGTTTCGGCACAGTGCCCTGGCGTTTGTGTTGTTCTTGATTTTCCCCGTCATCCTCGCACTGTCACTGGCATTGGCTGTGCCAGTCGCGCTCGTCTTGGCGAGTTTGTGGACCCTCGGCTTTCACATCCAGGGTATGCAGTACGCAATAAACTTCACTCTCTTCAACATCTTCGGGAATGAGCGGGCTGCGAAATGTACCATCTATGCGATGGTTCGGACAGAGTCGGGTGTCGACGAGCTACGCGGCATGCGCACCGATCTCAAGGACAAGATGCAGAAGCTGGAGGATGTACTGCAGAAACTGGGCTTTGGTTAAAGAGTTTGATCTATGTTGCCATAATAAAGTTATAGTAACTTAGATGAAGTAAGTTCTTATTATAGCAACTTTATAGATTGAGTAAGTTCTTATTATAGTAACTTAGATTAAGTAAGTTCTTGAGCAAGAACCCAGGCAGCAGCATCTCGCTCACAAGGAGAGCCTGGCCCAGCAGAAGGATTCGATACTCGGCTTAGGTCTCCCAGCGGTAGCCTTGTGCCCTGTTTCATCTTGTGGGGCCTCCTTCATAGAAAAGTGTACCAAGAATTATTACTAATCTTGTCACTACTTTTACTATGTTTGTTAAATTGTGTCGGAACATTTTTTGCGGAACCGGCTTGGCATTCGGTATCATCTTGAACAGGCGGATCGGGGGCAAGATTGCCGAGCAATCTTGGTCATCTTGCCCCTCGCCGACTAGTTTACCTTTTTGGAGACCAAGATTGCAAGATTGTTTGTAATCTTCCCCCCACTTGCCCCACTTGTTCGCCGACTGGTTTACCTTTTGGAGACCAAGATTGCAAGATTGCCAATCTCACCCTGCAATCTTGGTCTAAACGGCAAATTAGAAGGGGAGACCAAGATTGCAAGATTGTGTGGCAGTCTTGCCCGAACATTTGTTCTAAAAATGTGGCACACTGACTATTGCTATTACTACTTTATACTGGTTATTTTTATAACCAGTACTAGTAAGTACTAGTACTGGTACTAGCCTATTACCATTGCTATTCTGATTAGTAGTAGTAGTAGTAGTCGTCGTCGTCGTCGTGGTGGTGGTAGTAGTGGTAGTGGTGGTGGTAGTAGTCGTAGTAGTAGTAGTAGTAGTAGTTGTTGTTGTTGTTATGGTAAGGTAAGTTGTGGTGCTGGCTCTATCAAAAACCTCTCAACCGGTGGAGAAATGGCATTAATGGCCGTAATCGTCG
>CAJNDV010035985.1:56362-77333 GCA_905221635.1 Symbiodinium sp. CCMP2456
TGTTGTTGTTGTTGTTGACATTGTTGTTGTTGTTGTTGGTCGTGGTGGTGGTGGTGGTGGTGGTGGTGGTGGTGGTGGTGGTGGTGGTGTTCTTCTGGGGGTATTGGGTAACCTAGGATACGAAGCCTGGAGCAGAAGCTGGACAAGATCCTGGCGCTGCTTATGGGAGAGCCGAAAGCTTCTAGCCCTCCAGCGGAAGGCTAAGTCCCATTCAGGTCTGCATAATCCTCGTGTAGCCCCCTTAGGTAACTATACCAGATGCTGTTTACATATGTACTAGTAAAGGTCACAATCATCCCGTTATGTCCCCTGAGTCTGTAGCTGTACCTTAGTGTATGTTTACAAACTAGAATATACCCCAAAACCCCATTCTAAACCCCCACCTACTGTAGTCCGTTTCGGCCCGAGAATGCTAGAGTGTGCAGAACCCAGCGTGTACAGTGGAGACGCACGGATGGACTTGTCCTGGAGGGATAGCTGGATCCGTCGAAAGTGTCCATGCCGCAAAACGCGCATGCGCGAAGATGACCCCCCTCCGCCCGCAGCCATCACTAACACAGACTTAATGCCGGAAACAAAGTACACGGAGCTTTCCGTGGGCGCCTGCTTCGTTTGGTGCATGGATGTGGTCAGCAATGGGGGTTCCAGTTAAAAGCGGACTTTAGAATGACCTGAGCAGTCTCTAGGGAGCATTTCCTGGTTTGGGTGGAGGCGAGGCTTTATTCAAAGCGCAGAAAGCTGCGGCTCCTTGAGGAGCTTCTCTAACGACGCAGGCGAATAGCGTGCAAAGTTCGGGCTAATGGGCCTGGATGTCAGAAAAGGAGTGTAGCTACCCGAGCTGCATGTCAACTAGTTTGTTTAGTTGCCGGGCTTTCAAGCAGTGCTGGAGTTGTGCTCGTTAGGAGCTGGTGTGCTGAAGTGCTAGCTCTGAAGCTGGGTCCTGGGTATAGGATTTTGGGTAGGTTTTGCCTTTGAATGCTAGGGTGTTGCTTGCGGAATGTAGCTTCGACCCTGGGCATACCTTAGGGGATCCTTTAGTATCCTTTAAGGGTGTGCAGGGCTTTGGGAGTTAGGCTATTTGTTTGCGCATTAGAGTAGGGCTAAATTAGTTTAGATGTAAGGGTTACTTGAATGAGATCATTAACACATTATTAGTATTCTTATGCAGCCTGACTCTGAAGCATCACCGAAAACAGGAACCCCGAACCCTAAAAGCAAGAGTCTGTTAGTTTCGGCGGGGTGATGCAGTCAAGCATCTACTTGATGGGTCACGGGCGCCTGCCTCCGACCCTGCATTGCTCGAGACCACAAGCAGAGTCTTCCCGACCCCACACCACCCTGCAGTGCGGGTCCGTTCTGGCGAAGTAGGAGCCAAAATCACCCCAAAAGCAGGCCATTCTCCATCGCTGAGGGGAACCCATGAAATCCCAAATCCGCAGGAGCCCATACAGGAAGCGCAGGACGAAACCTTGTAGCTCTCCACAAGCCCAAACTAACCCTAATAGGAACCTTTGAGTGGACCCTTATGGCCTGACTAAGAGCACCCACATGTAGACCCTGCATCGTAGGTTCGTCCTAGCCAGGCGGGAGGGAAAAAAAAGAGCCCCTCACATTGACCCATCCTGAGCTAGGAAGAGCTGGGAAGCGACGAGCCGGACCTGAAATCGGCAGAATTTAGCATTCGAGGTCCCCCTGTGTAAGCTCGGGTTTAGGGTTGAGGGTCGGGGGTAACCGGGTGAGAGCTGAACTTCTGTAGGCTCGGACATTCAGGCGATTGCACAAGTCCTGATGCAAAAAACAGGGTAACCGGGTATAGGGTCCAGGTTCTGAGCTTAATTAGTGCTATTTCAGAGCTGCAAGCCTTCCATGGACGTCAGTGCAATTTCATGATGTGTTTGGGGATTCGTTTGCAGACCTCTCTGTTTTTCTTGTGTGCTGTTGTGTTTGCGCGCTTGAGTGTCTCTGTGTGTGTGTGTGTTGCGGGTGTTTTTCGGATGGTGCTTACTTGTGCCATCATCACGACGGCCTGTGCTATCGTCAGTAGCCTCCGAGAGAAAGGGTTCTTTGCTACTCCATGTGGCCCCAGTTATACCTACCCATGAAGCTGCATGCAGTCTTGAAAAGCCTACAGAAAGACATGAAGACCTTATCTTGAAGCCCCCCTGCGTCTCGATTTACGGCCTCACCATGGATCTTTGATTCGTCAACTAGCTTAGTCTTGCACCAAGTCTAGCACTTCATACTAGCCGGAATACGGTTGCACATTCACTGTGGTCATGGCGGCTTAGCACTGTGGCCATTGACATGGCAAGGTTGCAACCTGACATTCCGGAAACCATAGGGGAAGTGCCTACCGCTTCTGCTCCCCCAGGAAGCCTATCAAGCTCCTCTCTCTTGCAGCCATAGTTCCCCAAGCTTTCAAGGCCGGAGCTCATAATTCGTGCAAGCGACAGGCATGACTTGCGCTGCTTGCAGCGGCGCCGTGCAGAAGGCAAGCATTCAAATCGATGGTTGGGTCGGCGTGTCAAGCTGGGGGATCAGAGCACCTGGTGCACAGGGCCTTGTAGACACCTTTCCCTATAGTCGTTGTCTCGCCATGTCTCGACAGTTAGGTGTCAAGTGGTGTTCCTTCATCTTGCCCTCAGACTTGAACTGCCGGTATTGCTCAATACCGGCAACAACATGCCGTCCTTCTCCAGCAAATATCGATATGGATACAAAGCCTTCCGTAAGAGCAGTACCTGCAAAGGTAGTAGTATGCAGATACTTGCAGTGGCAATAGCAGCAGATGTTGCACGCGATCTGGAAGGCTTTGGAGAGCATCCCGGGCGTGGAGCAGGCCTTGCCCGGCATGCTCGCGTGGGAACGGTGGTTTGGAACGGCTCCTGACCCCTGAACCTGTCAGCACATCCGCTACGCAACAACAGTTGGAAGAACCGGAGAAGAAAGCCTTTTGCTTCGTTGCTTCAAAGACTCAAAACAGTCACGCTTGACAAAACTCGAAATCTTTATTCCCACAGCCAAACCCCTAAACCATAAACCTCGCGAGTGGCAAAACGGACCCTACATAAACCGTTGCAAGCTTGCCTTAGTGAAAACGCAATTTTCGCAGCAGCAGGTCGAAGTGAGCCTTTTGCGTGCCACTCGGATTGGTTCAGGTTGAGGGAATTGTGCTTTCGGGCTGATGGGCTTTGAGTTTGGGGCTTCGGAATGTTACTGTAGGCTTTGTGCGTGTCAGGACCAGGCATATGGCTCGAAGACACATGCATCAAGGCAGGCAGGGCTGAATTTCCTAGAATCTTCCAGCGGGTGCTGAGCCGGGGTAACGGGTTTTGCGAATGTGCCAAGTCTTCCAAGTTCTTCTCAGGGGTTTTGGGGCCCATTATACTACAATTATAATAAGGAACCCCTCAAAACCCTATTCTAATTATTAATTAAGGCCCCTAAATAAAGGACACTCTGGCCGAGGATTGCGTCTTCAAGCAACCAGACTGGTGCAGGAAAGGTCCAGAGAATGACATCTTGGAACAGCGGCCTTTTTGCTTTCTAACTCAAGGTCCCCCCCTTTAGTTCCATGTCAAGGTGCGTAAAGGTTCAAGACGGAAGTAGTGACTTCGAACTTTGAGCACTTACTTCCTTGGGGCGCCAGGATCCTATGGGTCCTAAACCCGGGGCCTGGGGGGGACCCCGAGACCGGGGGCGGGAACCCATGGATCCATGGAGGGCTGAAGGACGGTATCTCTTTCGTTCACGCCTTCAGATACGAACCCGCAAGTTTCTAGAGGACTCATACTTTGACGATGTTCAGGGTTATAGCGCCAGTTTTTTTCGAGCCCTTTTCTGACCTGAGCCAGGAGCGAGCTGATGTCACTTTTAACGCGAACGTCGTCAATCCGGAGCAGCTGTGTTCCGAGATTGAGGACCGCACTTTGTCTGTGTTTGTGCCGAGGATGCCGAAGCTTAATATAGGGGCCTTAATTAGAACAGGGGTTTTTGGGGCCCATTATACTACAATTATAATAAGGAACCCCCAGAACCCTATTCTAATTATTAAGGCCCCTATACTAAATTCCCCGAAAGGGTGTGCTCCCCACAGCGTGCTAATTCCGAAGACTGTTTGAATGCTCTTACAAAGGCTGGTCCGCGTGCGAGCGTCATAATTTTGGGAGAAGCCCCTCAACCTGAGATTATGCTTTAAAGCATTTCAAAAAGCACCCCCCACCATCCATACCATCCCATCGTAACCATCAGGAGCCGCATGATTGCTAGGTCTCGTGGAGCAATGACCTGGCCGGTCCAAGAATCGATTTACAGAAGTCTGCATGACATCAGCTTTTGCTTGTAACGACCGTTTCAAGTTTCCGGTTTGGGCTTCGGGTTTAGGGTTGAGACTCAGACGAAGTCCCTAGCAGTTCTAGCAAGGCTGTGCTCCCATGAGATGTACAGCCCCTCGGTTCGTTCGTGCAGGACATTGGTTTCGAAGCATCCCTGTGCCATGCAGCAAGCAGATGGGAGAGGCAGTTGGGAAGAGTGTACGAAGCTGGAAAGGTGATGGTTGATCCACGGCAGAGGGTTGTGTTCAGAGAAGCCCCCTTTCAGGTATAGTCCCGCAGGAGAGACCCTCAAATTAAAACGTGGCTCTGCCACGACAATGAAGGTGCGGCTTTGTTGTTCGAAGCAGTGCTGAAAACAGCAGCGTGTCGTCACGATTTAATGAACGGGTTGGGTCGCTCCGCCAAGCCTTTGAGTCGGCTCGTTGAATTTGACAGAAGCTGCGTTTTTTTATCGCCTGCGTTGCTGTAGCGTTGTTGTATTTTTTGTGTTCCTTCGCGAGCCGTGCTTTTCAACAACTTAGTTCTCCAATGCCCAATCTTCAAACTTTTGGGTTCTCATACTTTAGCAGTAATCTGAAAGTTTAACCTTCTATTTCGCCGGCTTATTGGGGAAGTAAGACACGACCATGCTTCACCGGTACTTTGCCTCGGTATTGGTCTCCTTAGGGACGGTCCCGATCCATGACAATCATATTGTACTCGTAGCATAATGGACCCCAAACCCTATTCTAGTTCTTAAGGCCCCCGAGCTCTACCCCTGCTTCGGCCCCAAGGCACCAAGTAGCTGAGAACAAGCTGCGGGCTTCTGCTGGGCCGAGGCGGCCGCTACTTAAGAATAGTACTGCCCATAGGCCCCATAGTAGTTCCTTGTTGGGATTACCTTATAAGGTTCTAAATATGAACCCCAGAAAGGAACTACTATGAGGCCTATGGGTAAGTCCTACTACAGTATGGCTCTTCTGCTAGCCTTCTTTTCTTATCGCTTCTACAGAGACCACCAGAATTACAGCCAATGCTGCTGCTAATCATTGCAGCTTCTACGGCAGGTGCCCTAAACCCGACAACCTAAAACCCTAAACCCCAAACCCTAAACCCTGAATCCTCAACCCAAAACCCCAAAGCCTAAACCCTAGACCCTCTTGTGATTGGAAGGTCTCCATGTTTACATAGAGTTCGAGGCTGGGGTCATGCAGGTTTAAGTAGTCTAAAGAACAGAACCATGTCGGAAAAGACCGTAGCTTCTGTCAGATGGACTAAACCTGCACTTGGCGAATTCACGGTGATCCCTGTCACCCGTACCGTAAGATTCCAGTGTTGCCCTTCACCGAATCCACCCACCCACCAACCCACAACACCTTTACGGCTAGTTCTTTGTCCATGGCCTGTGGGTGCGCAGCTTTATCCTTTCGCAGCAGTCTGGTGCCCGTGCTTCAGCCAGGAACCGCCGTGTCGAGCTCTCCGTTGGGGGAATGACCCCCGGATGTGAATTGGGACACGTTGTCGATGAAGTACTCCGCTAGACACTTCTTCGTGGGCTTGGCATATTGGGGTCGAGACTGCATAGCTGGACAGCCCATTTCCGAACATTAGCCCGAAGCGCCGCAGCAAGAGAGATACGTAGGCAAGCCTGAAAGCACCAAGGTGCAATCACAGGCTTATGTCGTCCCGAGAATCCCTGAATTCGTGACTCCGGAACCCCAGTACGTGAAGTGTCAGTTGCTCGGACCAATGACCTCAGGACATGTGCGGCATGCAGCGGCGCAGTGGAAAGGGCACTGAGACGCTGTCCCATGCCGGCCTTCAGGGACAACGGAACGCTTAGTTGCGGAAAACTTCTCGTCAGTGACGTTTGTGATCTTCATCTGTTGGACGAGTTTTGTTTTAAGAAGTGCGCCGCAAAGCCTTGCTCTGGTTCTTTCCGTCACCGTTACCAACTATGTTGCAGCCGTGTCATGCGCAACGTTGGTTTTTAGTTGTGCTGCAAGATGTCTATGCATATGCAAATTGAAAGACATGCGTAGACGAAGTTAGCGGCTCTTTCCAAAACAGCCTCAGAGTTCAGGCGCCTAAACCCAAGCAGAAGCCCTTGCCAGCTTCGTTGGTGAGCTGTTGTTGCTGTATGTGAGGTCTCTTGCAAAATCATGAGAAGAAGTACAACAACAAGAAGTGAACAGCATGCGATACTAACTAACACACCACCGCTTAGCCAGCCTATCCCATAGCAAAGGTGATGGCGTCCTGGAAGTTCAGGCATCTGCCCGGCAGTTGGGAAGATATGCTCTCAAATTTGATTGCAATTGAGCCATTTGCAGCTAAAAGGTTATGAGGCATGGCAACTTCATCTGCCCGTGCTGTAATCTTTATCATTCTTTATCGGGGTCTGATGTTTCTGGTCCGTAAGGCTCGGCCGGCATCTCATCTTTCGAGGTTGTTTTGGTGCCAAGTCGCGGTGGCATGGAAATACAGGCGTGCACACGAGCTCGGGCAGAGCCACACCTACGGAGTTAGGGCTCCGGGTCTATGGCCCCTGGACTCAGTAGTAGATGCAATACATGCCTGATACATCTGCATAATGAATCACAGTACACGCTGGTATCGATTTGACTCGTAGCTGTCCAGGCTGTTCTAGTTAACCAGCTGCATTCGCTGCAATGTATACAAAGCCGTCACTTGCTGTGGAGGCTATTTGGGCTTGGCTTGCAGCCAAACAGGTCAGAGTGTAACAAGACCAGGACTTTCAATAGGAGAGCCGCAGGTCTCTAGGTCGGGACACACAAACGCGAGACTGCAACAGTTGCGCCTCGGTCTCCTTCAACTCAAACCTGCAGCTCTCACTGGATACACCCCGGACCCGATGGGCCCCAGGCCATATGAACTACATGTGAGCGCCGAAACCTGCATGGGTTCAGTGAACGGGAGCGTTCCCGCCATTCTTCCTCTTTGTGTCTTGTGATCTGCGGGGACGGTTTTAGGGCCTGACACGAGGTAGCCGGAACAAGCCCTAAACAGGCCCAACAGAGACGCATGCCCCACCTGGAGAGTACGAGTCTGACTGCCGAAACCCAAACATGTTGCTTTCTTGGTCGCGAGGTAAGTCTGCTATGCGGCAAGGCCCGGCGGTTTCCTTGCGACATTGTGCCTTCAACGGATATACAATATGCAAAGTCCGTCGGTTCGGCCATTCCGATATAGTGTTGAGCTTAAGGCTCAGCCGACATTATTCCACACGAGGTGCTGTAGCCTGCACCCTCCAAGTCGAAGCCACAGACTATGCAGAAAAGCCTGAGATTTACGAGGTTGCGAGATGTGCGCTTTCAGCAGAATTTCTAATCCACGAGACACAGTTTTTGCAGCGTGGAACCTCCCGCATGCGCCTAGGTCACCTCTGCAGGCGGCTGTTTACAAACTAGCTACCCCGATGTCGATTTTTGAACACCCAAGCCTTTCACACTACATCGCTTCAGCATAAACAGACACCTTACAGCCTTACTGGTCCCAGCAGCTGCGACACCCGCATTGTCACTTGCCAGGATGCGTCAGACGGGTATCAGGTGTCACCCTCAAATTGGCAATGGATGTCCTCGGATCCAAATACCAACTTGCTTAAAGTTGTTTCTGACCCTGATGAGTCCCTGCACCCTATAGGCCCTAAGCCCCGAACCCCAAACCCTATAAGCCCTATAAGCCCTAACCCCTAACCCCTAAAGTCCTCCAGACCCTCGACCCGGACAGCAACCTCTAAAGGCCACCCTGGTTTGCAGCGCAGCAGCGCCAAGTGCGGCAGCCTTGGCTGAGGTGGACGACATAGGGTACTAGAGCCCCTAGAATAGGCCCTATATAGTAGCTACCCGGGGGGTTAGGGTAGTTCGATCCTTATATAAATATACTATCATGGGCCCCAAAACCCCATTCTAATAATTAAGGCCGTTAGGGTAGTTCTGAGGACTCAACGGGACCGATTCACCCTGCGCGGGGCATAAGGTGTTTAAAGGCTCCGAGGCTGCCGGGGGTGCACGAGGCTTCGGAGCGAAAAAGCTTTGAGCTTCTCCCCACCAAATTTTGGTTTTTAGGGTTTAGGGTTTAGGGTTTAGTATAGTAGGTATTCAGGGTTTAGGTATGTAGGCTTTAGGTATTTAGTTAAAATGCTGATAATGAGTCGGAAGCTTAGGATAGCATTTCCTATGTGGCAGGGCTGAGCTGAGCAACCGCAACCCCTGAATGAGATATGGTGGGTCGCTTTGGGGGTCCGGAGGCACGGGACAAAGGCTGCGCAACGTCTAAACCCTAAGCCCTTGAGCTTGCTCGTTTTTCCAGGAGGTAGATGATTGTGGCTTCGAGGCAACAGTGCTCACAGAGACCGAGGCCTGTTCAGGGAAGGTTCATTCGTTTATGAGGCCACGGGTGTTTCTGAGGAGTGTCATCGCTGACCTGAGGCCACAAACCGGATGGCATCTGCATTCATCTTACAGTTTGTTTGTGATGAGTTCTACGGGGGGATTGTTCTTGTTTCTGTGTGGAACTCCCGTGTGCTCGAAAGCTGTGTCGAGAGGTTACAGACTCTGTTTTTGCGATGTAGGCTAAGTTTGTTCGCTTCCAGGGTTTGGATATTGACAGCCCGTAGCTTGCTGCGTGATACTGGGGACTGGTTGGGGCTCCAAGTTGTGTGATCCACTCCCACGTCAGCATTGTCGAGCACGCAGCGTATTTTACCTTTCATGCTTCAGTTACATAAATCAGAATGGATGGTGTCGTAATGTAGAATGTATAGACCGCTGATGAACAGAGGGAGCGGGGTCGTCTGCATTCCGACAGGAGGTCGGAGGTGATAGAAGTCTTGCTCCAATGCGGTCAGTCATGAGAACCTCAGTCGGGGGCTTATGGCAGGACAACGGGAGGCAGCCTCGAGTCCCACCTGAAAGAAGTGTCTGGTTTTGGGACCGCTTACTGTAGGGTCGAAAAGTTTAGTCAGGCTGGAAGCACAGAAGAAGAGCCCAACGCTTGACAGAGGCTCCATCAGAGCCTTCCCGACGGCGTGCACCGCCGGAGACGGCGAAGCTGCACCTGCCACATGTCGGACGACCTTTAGTGTCCATGCGTGCAAGAACAGGTGCATGGTTCTTGGTTTAGTATCCTCATCTTCATGCTTATCTGCAGCTACGCAAGTAAAACGATGCATTCTCAGTTAATATGTACACACTGCCGGTGGTTCCCCGGTGGTTCTTGGTAGCATCGGCATGCGAGTCTGCTTCGGCGGCTCTGCAGGCCCAGAGAAGGTTTTGAGTTTTTACCGAGTGAGGGATTTCAAGGCTTTGTCTTCAGAATTTTCAAAGCTTTGTCTTCAGGTGTTTTCAAGGTTCTCGGATTCAAGAAGAGCTTTTCAGAGCTGCGAATCCTGGCAACCGCGCATGGCTCGCAGAGCCTCCAATAAGTTACTCCCCAGGCCCTGTGACATACGGCCTTAGGGTTCGAACCCTTATTATTCTATTAACTAATATGATGAATTCTAACCAATTTCGAACATATCCCCAAACCCTGTTCCAATGATATTTAGCAACTACATTGCGCTGAAAAGCGCCTCCTTCGACCGCCAGGAGGATCATGGCTAGTCAGGACATTTTAGGGTTTAGGGTTTAGGTTGTTGCAAGCCAGTTGCAAAAAGGTTGTTCGAGCTTGTCGCATGGAGGTGTGGGGCTTTGATCTCCGAGGCAAGTCTGCGGCAGCTCCGCGGCATCAGCAGCTTCGAGAGCTGAGGAAGTGTGACTCGGACGTGGTCACGTGGGTGGTTGTTCAAGTTACCGCTCCTTTGGGGTTCCCAAGATATCGGGTGCCGTATGAAGAGTAGAACTATGAAGGGTTCCCCAAAAGGGACCATGGTAACAGTTGCCCATAATATGGCCATATTATGGCGGTCTTGCCAAGTCACGTGTTTTACGCTCTGACGGATCCTAGCATTTGTATTAGGGTCGCTCGTTTTCTCTGAGAACCCTGCACTCCAAAATGCGGGCATGGTTTCGGCTTTTAGGGTTGCACAAGGGTTTCCATGGATATGACTCTGATATGACTGTGCAGAATATGCTAGTCACATCTAGTCACTACAGAAATGTGCTGTGGAGTTGTCATTTATGATTTTGTATCCTTTGGCGCGTAATCTTTGGTTGCTCATGGCTGCATCGTTGAGGTGTCCATATTTTCAGAGGGAACTGCAGGATGCCGACAAGTGCATAGTAGACGGTCTGAATCCGCGAGATTGTAAAAACTGCAGTTGAAATCCCAAACAAGACCGCGTTGCATTGCTCGCTCGCCAGCACTCCTGTAGCTGACAACTTGGCACACTACAACAAAGTTGCACTGGAGCACACGCACACACACACACACATACACAAACTGACTAATCCTTAGAGAGCACAAAGACTTACATGCGTCTCTCAGGCCTGGCGTGATGAGTGTGACTCTCTTCGGTTCCTGCGGTGTGCGCATCATGTATCGGCTGCGGCCCCAGCAGACGGAGATGAGATGGGAGGCCGATTGCACAGGCATGTGGTTTCCTGGTGCACGCAGCACGCGGTTTTGGTGCAGAAGCTGCGACATGCGTTCGGATGACGCTGGACTTGCTTATATATGTTCTCTAATCTTCCGCTTGACAACCGCAGCCCAACTTCATAGCAGTCCTTATAGGTTCATAACTCATGATGGTATTTCTTCTTTGCTGCTTTTAGCAGTATAGTTTACAGTAACTCTTAGTAGGAGAGCCCACAGCCCCAAGCCGTCGCTTCTGGCTCAAACGACAGTGTCACTCGATGCCTTGAGCCTTTGCTGCCATGCTGCTTAGCTCCGGGGCCTCGCCGCGGCTCGGGGGGCGGCCCCTAAGCTACGATAGGGGCTAGTGTAAGGGTTGCTATACGGCTGTTTGTAAGGGCTACTATGACGAGACTGCCATGAGGTTTCAGTGTCAGAATGCTGGGATAATTGGAGAGTTCTGTTGTGCTCCGTTGCTTCACGCTTTCCTGTTGTACCGTTGGCGATCTCACTTTCAACCCGGAACCAAATACACAAAGCGATCGCTGATGTACAAGCCTTGTACTTTAATAAACCCTAAACCCTAAACCCTAAAAAACCCTAAAACCCTAAAGCCCTAAACCCTAAACTCTAAACCATAAAACCCTAAACTTTTGATTTGCACTGTCGTGTTCTGGACACGGAGAAGGGAAGCGCTGTCAAGGCCAAGCTTGGCTCCGAAGGGTCCCCCGAATCTATTCTCGCCGCCATCGGCGGAGGCGGGTGGATTGGAGGTTTAGGGTTTAGGGTTTAGGGTATGATTTGGAGTGCGAGTTTTTTCCTCCTCTTGCATCACGACCGAGCAGAGTGAGATTACTTGGATTCTGGTTACAAGTGATACAAGTGTCTAGATGCGCTTCACCTGAGCAGCATCTATGGCAGGGCAGACAGACATGGTTTCGTTTTCGTACCAACAAGTCTTTTCTGCTGTAACCCTTGTACCCATTGCCGCACACTTAGATGTCCAGCTTCATGCCCGTTCTTATTGCATCTCTACATTATCCGCCGAGCACTTTCATGTTGGGCACTGGAGATCGCCAGCAGGCGCGTGGCTTGGGCAGCCCTCAGCGCAGAGGGCGTGCCATGACTCCCGTGATGGCCAGCAAGGCGTGGGCGGAATCCGGTACTCCGATGTCTGCCTCCTTGGTTCTAGATCACGACCCAGTATAGTCAGTTTTGAAGGAACAGCTAGTCACAGCACCTGCTCACGACCGTCTAACCTCAGCATACACTTGATACATGTGGTAAGCCATCGATGCAGATCGATGCCTGTACCTCGGTAGTATGTATACCCGAACTATGACAGTCGAGACTTTAGATGAGGACAAGGCTCCAGTGATGGGCTGAGGCAAGGCGGACAAAATGAATGCGGTGATGGTGGCGATGGCGAAGAAGATGCAATTGACAAACAAGAACATGACAATGCTGATGCTGATGCTGCTGCTGCTGCTCCCGATGATGATGATGATGATGATGACGACCACGGTGCATCTTCTTCATCTGCATCATTTTCATGTCATGATCGCGGTGATTTCAGGTGCTGAGAGGTTTGCTTGAGCACTTTTGCTCTAGTGCTCGCCAGAACATTGGTGTGTCAGATGTGCTCCGGAACTTCATGTGATGATTTCCAAGTTCCCCGGCGGTGCTCCGTCATCGTCCGAAATCTTACAGAGTGTAAACCTTCAGGACCTGAGGCACAAAACCCGTAAGTGGCTAGATGGCTTTTAAAAAAACGTGCAACCCTGAAGCTCTAAACCTTCATCTCTTGACAGCACTGGCCTGGGAAGGTGGCAGCCAAAACACGCACTTGGAAGGCGTTGCGGACCTCGGACCAGGCTCCAAAGGTTTCAGCTTGGAGGTTTGGGGTTTATAGGGGATGGGGTTGGGAAGACAGCTGTCACCGTGATAGTGGTCATCGTGCTCAACATAATGACGCTGATGATCATGGTGGCGGTGAGGGTAGTCTTCCTTTCCATCCCCCTTCAACCTTATCAGAGCTTTCCAATGCTCGCAGCGGTAGACCTAGCTGCATTCATTTCAAGTCGCATCGTCATAGCAGTGTGGCCCGCAGCAAAGTACTGGCAGAAGCGGTTCTGAGAAGTTCTAGTCGATGATGAGGGCCAGATGGAATGACCCTGACAAGATGGTGGCACATGTAAAGGTTATGGAGATGCTGGAAACAAGCAGCCGTTGGCATGTCCCAGAATAGCAACTTTTCAGTCGTAGCCGCCGTCGTTGTCTTGTGCTAGTAAGTAGCAGTGGCACGAGCACCAACAGTCGTGCTAGAAGCAGTTGCTGCCGTCGCCAGTTCGAGTAGTTGGTCACTGGCGTGCTGAGAAAGGCAAGTTTTGTAGGGCTACGCATAGCAAGGTGCTTGGAGAAGTTGAATGTCATGTTGAGCCCAACTGTTGCGCCTGCATATGCCTGCTTTGTCACGAGAGCAGTACAGAGGATCATTGCTTGGTTGATGATGGCGACACAAACTGTAGTGCAAGTAAAGAACCCGAAGTACCGTCAAGCTCACCGTCCTGCTGTCTTTTGACATTTTCGTGTTCATAGTAGTCAACTAGGCAGAGCACACTGTCATTCGTATTTATCATCACAATCTCAGAAGGTACTAGTACTTCATCTCCCTCGACTCTCGACCCTAAACCCTCGACCGACCAGGCCGCCACTGTTCTGTTCCTCCTCATCGCCTGTGTGGCTTTCGGGCTTGAGCAGCTGAATGGCAAAAGAAGTCTGTTGTTCACACGCATCGAGAAGCGGTGAGAGTTTCAGCAATTGGGCATTATCTCCTGCATGGCCGAGCAGGCTTTTGGGACGCCCGACCTGCTGCTTAAAGCTTTGGAAATTCCGGGCTCCGGAGATCCGGTGCATTGTGGAAGGCGCCATGTGCCTGATGCAAGTCCAGAAAGCCCATGAATGGATTACCTGAGGCGAAGTCGAGCACCAACGGTGCGCGGGCTCGTGGTTGAATCGGTGAAGCTTGGGCCAAGATTTTAGGGGTATAAAAGGTGCGTATTTTCATGTACTTATATGTCTGAAAGGCAGCCTGGGATGAGCGGGGTTCATGTTGTTTGTCTTGACGCTGGAGAGATTCAGCTCAAAAGTGGACCGCACGCGCAACATGAAACGAGCCGCTAGGCTTGAAGTGTTGCTTCCACTCCTCAAACCTTGCTTGCATACATCGTCAAGCTTTCAGAACGAAAGGCAGTGTAAGGGAGAGCCTGCTCCATGCTCATGGTGCATCCACAGATTCCCGGAGCCTACAAGAGAGACTACTTCTGATGCTATGCTGTACCATGCGAGGCTGAGGCGTACCCTACACCTACTCCCCTGCGGAACCCTGACCATCCCTGAGTCCTAGACCCAATTCTACAGGACACTAAACTCCAAGCCCAACCGCTGCCCCGAAGATAGCAGAGGGAAAAACAATCTAGTGTAATACTATACTTTAATATAATATGTCATGAGGTATATGTATAACATAACTATGTAATCGCTATACCTCCAAGGAGCCCACGGCATCTCCTGGGTGTTTGCTGGGCCTCCGTGGCCATCATCGGCCGCCCAGCGGCCTCTGCACTGAGGCCGCTTTCTCTCCTTTAGGGCGGATGATGAGGGGTTTAGGGTTTAGGGTGTGTCATCGATGAGGGGGGCAGCTTGAAGGCGCTTCACAGAGACCTCGTTCAAAAGGGTGCAGCTTGTGGCTTTGCAGGGTGTGGTGTCTTTTGGGGTCTAGGGCAGAAGTGAAAGGGCCTCCCTTCTACTATGGCTTTCAAAGTGTGATCTGTTGAATCTGTCGGAGCTCAGGATGCTTGGGTTGTCTGAGAAGTTTTAGTAAAAGATGCAGCTAGGCCCCGAGGCTGGTGATCTTTAGTCTGAGATTATACCGTAAAATCTTCCCTGCGGTTTCTCTCTAGAGTGAGGCCGAGGTGACGGACTTTCGCATTTTGCAGCACAGAACACAAGTCGGGGTGACCGTTGGTTGCATCGAAGCTTTCCGAGGAAAGCCATTGCAACACCGCGTGCGGGCGTTGCGGTTTCGCACGCCGAGCAGGTGGGCCCCGAAACCCTCCGCTGCAACAACAAAGCAGCAAGACTTCATCGCTGGCATTCCGAGGACTTTCTTGCATTAGTCACATGTTGATGCTTCGGCCACGGAGAGGCCCGATGTGCTCCTGCTTTCCTGAGAAGTTTCCTGCATGTCACTTTCCGCTATGTCGGATGCCCAAACCTCCGCCAAACAATGAAGTCGATGAGTTCCCCGTCTTTCGGAAGCCGCAGCTCAGCCAGAAATCTTGGTTGGCTATAAGCCAACAGGCAGCCAAAGTAACAAGCGCAAGTCCAAGCGTCAAACAGAAGTTCTGTGCGCCACAACACAGCGTTTCGAAGGCTTGTTTTTCGATTTCGAGACTTGACCCTGCTACTTTCGTCGTCTTACTTAGTGCTGCACACCAGCAACCCGGATGAACCAGTCCACACTCTGTTCCCACACCCTGAACCCGAAATACGGTAAACCTTAAATTCCCTCCCTCCAGGTGGGCGTCACCTCCTTGCTGCAGGGATTGGCCGCGGTGGATCTTCGGACGGATTTGAGACGTTTGTTTAGTGGAGGCTTTATTCAAAGGGCTTTATCTGCACATTGGCCGGGTTTCTATCAGGGTTTGTGTGTATACACGGGCTTTCTTTCTTAAAGCCTTGTACGGAGTCCTTATTGACTGATCGTTCCAGTTTCACTTTGGGGTCCCTTGTGTTCTAAAAAACTTCCACGTAAGACTCCCGTACAAGCCAGGTTCTCTTGACCACGCTCGCGCTGCAGAAGTCATTTGGATTGTCTTGTCCAAATGGATAGGGGCGCTGTACCTTGTTCGCCGCTACGTAAACACATGCAGTATCGTATGCCCAGGCAACCCTATCAATCCAAAGCTGGATCACGCTGTGGTTGCCTTTCGACCAGTTGACCTCATGCTTGAACCCTGGACTGACTGCTCTTGCTGCTTTATATCAACAATGAGAAGAGTCCCGGTATACAACTCTTTGAAACCCTGCGTTCTAACTAGCCCGTGAAAACACTATGTGCCTTCTATGAACCTTATCCTGAACTGGCGCACTCCTCGTGCCTGCTTTGGGAAGGCATTCTTGGTGCTCAACACCGGGAGCAGCGTTCAGCTTTCGTTGCCAACGACCTTCTGGATCTGCCTGGGTTGCTCCGCCTTCCTGAACGCCATCATCAAGACTTCAGATCCTCAGCGGGTTTTACTTTGGGGCTGAACGGGGCTTCGGATGCATGGGTCTGGTGGGGCGTCAGAAGCTCCGTATTTCTGAAGGGCCTCGAAGTTTGACGGGCTTGGGTGTGAGATGATTTATGAGGAGAAAGTCAAAGCTACCGGTCATCCTCGCAAGAGGAGGCTGCTGAGAAGGCTCAGTTCGCATGATGCTGAGTTCAAATTGTTTGGGAAAGGAAACGCACGCCTACACCATCGGGGAGATGTCGCTCTGTGCCCCCTTTCTGGCTTTCGATCCGGTGATCCAGCTGGCTGTGGGATCGCCACTTGGAGAGCGAGGGGTTATGGGTTGATGAACACTCTCCACTCCTCAACGAATCCTCTGTACTTACTGCCGGGCAATAGCCTGAAATGTGTTTCCTAGCCCCTCATGCCTTTGGGTATCCCAGCCAACTTTAACTAGCTAGGTTCCACTTTTGGAAGCTTTGTAACTTCCCTTCATGGTTCCTAAAAAGGTACCTATGCATAAATATTTTGAAGGGCCCCAAAACTACAACCCAGCGATCTCTAACCAGGTTGTTACTTCCGCTGCTCTCATTCTGCTGCCTTGGTGGGGCCCCCCTGGAGCCGCCCAGCTACCATTTCCTGCGGCGTCTCGGCGGACGAAGATTTTGCCGGAAGTCCGGGGCTAGATCGGCACATCTTGTTTGTTTCGCACGCCTGTTTCGGCTGATCTAATGCCGCAGCACATGTGACCTTTGTGAGTTTATGCCTTTGTTTTGCACATCTGGTTTCGATGTCGTCGAACTAAAACACCCTGTTTGTTGGTTCCAGAGTTTCGGACAGGTGGTGTTTTCGAAATGACATCTGCATCTGCCGTCTGCTGGCTCGGGTCGAGTCCATTATGAACTTACAAATGCAACAGGGCCGCCAAAACCAGGACCCAAGTTTCAGCAACTTCTCGCTGGGCTCGCACGATTTTCTTCAAGATGGCTTTCAATTGTTTTTTTCTGGCTTCCCTCTCTCATCCGACGCCGGGCTGAGACCCCGGGACATACCCAACCTTTGGAGCATCGCCGATGCAAGTTAGCTTGCAGCCACAAACCTGTCTCTTGCTTGAGGCCTGCACACGGAAAGGAGCCATTTGGAACCGTGGCCGTGAACGCAAAGCCAAGACAAATATTATATATTATAATATAATATAATATTATATTATATAATATTATATAGTATCAGCCGAAGACCCTGAAGCCCCAAAGCACAATTCCACCGGAAACTGATCTTCCCAACGCTTGAACCGAATCCCCCCGTACAGCCTGTCCCGAGTGTGAGAGCGTAAACCCTTGTGCCCTGGTACGTTTTTGACGGGCTGGGCCGCACAAAGCCAGACTTGAGGAAAGCTGCCTCCGTGGCGTGCATCGCAGCAGGAATGCTGGCTTTGTCCATTTCACGCAGGCATTCACGGGTCGTGATTTCGAAGTCGTATGGATGCTTCGCAGCATCCGTCGTAGATTCAACGGTCACCGAAGCTTCGGAATTTCGAGCAGCACAGGTGGCAGAGAAGAGAGTGCACAGAGGGGATTTCTGTCTTTAAGAGGTTGTGTCAATGTGTCCGCTCCTCCTCCCCTTCCTCCCCCTCCTCCTCGGTATTGTGCAATCGGTCAAGGCCAGAGTCTAGTGGCACAAGACCCTGAAGCTCAAGGAGATGTGGTCACTACTGGCAGTATACGGTAGAGTATGTGTCGACAGGCCTTTTAAAGCGAACGGTTGCCAACACTGACTTTCCGCAGGCAGACAAAGAGGGAGCTGCCGAAAGGGGCTGGCTTCATCATTCTGCTGCTCGGAAGCAGGTTGCCTGTATTCGAATCCGAAGTGTGCGACAAAACCAAGCATCCTTCGAAGAGGCACCATCGCTGGCCCGCGGTCTAAGTCTTGGGGCTTCACTGCTTGCGGTGTGTGAGTGTTGGCCCGGGTTGCCATCCTGTCACGTTGCTAAACCCACTCTTGACCCTGTATTATAACTTATAGTCCAAAATCCCAAACACCCTAAACCCTAAACCGTAAAAACCATAACCGACAATCCTTAGTCCCAAACACCCTAAACCCTAAACCCTATAAGGCAAAAACATCGCAAACGAAGGAACTGCTTCCTGTACTCCGCGACGTACCGGCTCGATGCCGCAGCGGCCACCCCTCTGCAAAGCAGAAGCCCTGACCTTGAGGATAGCTTGCGGATTGATGGTATAAATATAGGGGGCTTAGTAATTACCTATATTATTTTGGGCCATTTTGGGGGGGTTCCTTATTATGATTATAGCATAATGGGCTCCAAAACCCTATTCTAACTATTATTGAGGGCCCGTATATTATTGGGTTCCTGCTGTTTCGGACAGAGAACCCTTGCACGGAAACGAGCATACAGAGCAGACGTGATTCGGATGCACGGGAAGTTTCATTGCTAGGAAGCTGCTACCGACACTGCATGCGCTGTGTCCGAGCATATGAGAACCAATGCCAGAAGAAAATCATTGTGCGTGCATATATATATATATATAGAGTAATGTTTTATTTGTTGTTATGCATACGCATATCGCATACACATACATATGTACGTACGTACATACATGCATACATGGATACATGAATTATATGATGTTTTGTGGGTTGGCGAGTTGACCCTGTTTCTCTGTCAGTAGGTTTGGCCTTTTCCACATCTCTTTCTCAAGGTGGGTGTGACCAGCAGCGTTTGCTACTTCGCCTTTAGTCGCCTTCTTATGGCGGCAGTTTGCTTTGCGGGGACGTTGCTCCAGACAAAGGACCTCGAAGCTCGGGGTTGGGACTCAGGGGGATGTGGTTTGGAGATGAACTAGGATTTGTGGTGTTAGGCCTTGGGGTTCACGGTTTTACAAGCAAGCCATGCCCCTTCTTGAGAGGTCGCAGTTCTGGGAGGGGACAATCCTGGTTGACACTTCATGTGCGAAATCACGAATATATCGAACTTACATTTATTTTAAGTCATTCCTTCAAGGCCAGAGAATCTTCATAGCCAGGCTTCCGATCTACAAAAAAAATATATATATATATATATATACATATATGTACAGTCGGTTTTAAACGGCTTACGGAATGTTTAACATCTAAGACACCTCTAGCCCTGGATACAAAAAACTCGCTATCTTGTGTTTCTATTGGTCATAATTACACTTTCTCAAGGTCATAGGTTTAGGTAGGGACGCCAGAATCGCGTACTCACACCGTAAATGATTGTGGTCAAGTGTCCGCCTTTGGAGGAGTCGCAGCATGCCAGTTGCAAAAGGGGCGCCAGAATCATCCCACAGAGATTGCAAGTTATTTACTATCTCGTTTTGACTTTTCATACGTTCTGTCATGCACATATATGGAACCAAATTTAGTAACAAACACCTGCACTGCGACATCCTTGATGGTTGACACGTGATGCATGGGGGTCTCTTAACATGCGGGAATTTGATTTTACTGGTATCCCGACTTCGGTCTAGCACAGCGAATACTAACCCTTAAACCTTACCCCATTATAAAAAAATCGGAGAACCAGTGTACTCTATTTGCCGATGTCAGCTCTCGTCGTTGTTGGGGGCGTTTCAACGGAACCTATGGCAGGCCCCAGGCCCGCTCGAGCACACTAAACCCTAAACCATTATAAACCAAAATCTCATGTTTCAAATTACATGTCATACACGATGAAATATAGTATATACTCTATAATATAATACAATATAATATAATATATTATAATATACTATACTATAATATAATATAATATAATATAATATAATATAGTATAGTATAGTATAGTATAGTATAATATAATATGATATAATATAATATAATATAATATAATATAATATAATATAATATAATATTATACTATATTATACTATATTATATTATATTATATTATATTATATTATATTATATAGTTATATATTATATTATATAGTTATATATACATATACATATATGTATATACATACATATATATATATATATTGTTATTATATATATATATATATTATAGTAGATATTAAATATTGTCATAAACTTTGTGACAAGGAGGACGCAAAGCTGGATCAGCCTTCGGCGAAGTCGGGCGGATGGGATCGAAGAACGGCCACTCGACGCCCTGAGCTAATCCAGCTCTACAAACTCTGGCTCTGTGCTTGCTTTCGTTTTGTCATTATAACAGCCATCACAACATGAGAGAAGACTCCTAACAGCCGCAAGGTCACGCTGCTCTTGTTCGTGTGTGTAGTGGACGCGGCATACATGCTTTCCATGTACCAGGCGGGATGATGAGTCAGCTTGCTAAGCCTCACCCCCCCTTCCCGGTGCCATAGACTCCATAGCTCCTTGGAAAGATCCTGGTTGGGTGTAAGTCATTCAATTGCGGCGTCAGAATATGGACCCGCGCCGGTTCTCAAAGCCACTCCCGTTTTTCTGTGTTCAGCTCAAGCAACCGGTATCGATTCCCCGCAAAACCGCCACAGCTCGGAATCACATAGTGTAGGCCGATGGTTAACAAAAGTCATTTCTTGAAGGGCCTTAACCGTTGAATCTTAACATTAGATTTCCTGTTACTTTGAAGGCAAGTCGTGGTTTAGAAACCAGTTGTCCACCTGAAACATGCAACCCATCAGCACTTCTTCGCTTATCCAGCTGATCCTCGAGAACCCGGACTCTTTCTGCAGCCGACTTCATGGTTAATGTAAGTGGCTAAATAATTGGTAGCGGGCGCACAGGTTGCCCTGTGGGCGTGTGCGTTTTAGGATTCATAAGGGGTGGCGGGGGGGTGGGGGGAGGGCTTAATAGCGTCCG
>CAJNDV010035985.1:88190-103101 GCA_905221635.1 Symbiodinium sp. CCMP2456
GGTGTCGTTGTCGTCGTGCACGGAGTCTGGAACACCCCTGGGTTGGCGATTCGTCACCTCCATTCTCCGAAAAGAATTGAACATGTACCCCTGCCTGTGAACTGTCTACTCCTAGTCGTAAGGGGTGCCAGAATTGGTGCGATAAACAGGCTTTCGACATTGGCGAGGGACACCGTGCTGACGTCTAGCACGCAGAAATTAAAGCTTGCAGGAGAATATGGACACCTCGATGAGCTCATTGCAAAACCGACGATCTCACTTCCGACCCTTGGTTGCAGCGGCAGTGGATGGCTTTGTATCGTCGGGCGCATGCGTAGACTTCAGTTGCCGTGCGGGGAGCTGGCCATCTCTGCAGAGCCCAACAACTTCAGTGAAGTATTTCAAGCGGGCACTTGTAGCATTCGATCCCGTCGTGCTGCAGCGATTGCCGCAGAAACTTATCAGGACCCCAATTTATTGAAGGTTTGCAGGGACGTGTTGGCACATCTGCAGGGAGTTTTGGGTAGTATTCGGTTGGTGAGGTGAAAAAACGCTTCCATCAGATGCCGTCAATCTGATAGCTAGGCAGTAAGTTTTTCCAGAACATGTTTCACACGTTCTGGAGTGGACGAGGCGAGAGCCATCTTGGGTTCACAGTTCACAGGCCCCTGCGACATTGCAGTCATTTTGCTGGAATCTTCTCTTAGGTTTGTTCTAGCAACATGCCGTTTTGCTAGCTGCTGCATTCAGGTTCAGAACTGATAGTCTCGAGTGGGGGTGGTTCACAAATCCCCGTCCCGTATCATCCGTAGAGCACCTCTGCCTGTACCGTAACCGATAAACCTCAACAGTCAGAGTCTTGCAGTTGGGATGTCGATGTGCCAGATTCTGGTGTACTGCCTGGCCGTGCCGGGCTGTGACTGCTGAACAGTCAGAGTCAGCAGGTATGGAAGCAGTCAGACTTCGATCTAGCGCTTGAGTCCCAAGGAAGTGGCACCTCGGCGCTGCAGCTGACATGCAGCTCGGAAAGATAGCAAACCTTCGTTCCGGGGTTGACGGTTTTGGGGACCTGGTGTTTAATTTAAGGGTTCGGGAAAACGTACCAGCGAGACCAGGGTCTTCTGAGCCCTTACTCTCCTTGTTTCCTTGCGTGGGTTAGCCCCACGCCGCTGCCTTGATGCTGTTCCGGCAAGCACGTACAACCAAAATAAAAGGTGCAATCAACCACCATGCATTGATTATCTATCTATATCTATCTATCTGTCTATCTGTTCTATCTATGTATCTATCTATTTGTTTATCTGGCTACATTTATTGCCCAGTGTCCTTCAGGCGAACGGCGCGAGAGCCTGGACTTGCCCAAGAACCCTTTCGGAGACACGGCGCACCTTGCTCTAGATCATGTAGAGATGGTAGAGTTTTTCAGCAGAGCTGTTGAGAAACCGTAGGGCCCCTTAGCGATGTCAGGCCGAAGCTGCATTCAGTTTCGAGGGCTGTCATGGTCGTTTCATGCGCTTCTCCAGCCGTTTGCAAAGTCCGATCTCCTCTCTGTCATCCTCTTCAGCTCATCTCTCTACCAGCTGCATATGGAACTATGAGAAATCCGCTCAGACATTGGGTGTGACTCCAGGGTAGGAGCAGGGAGAGGCACGGAGGCAGGGAGTGCCATGTGGGGAGGGCCGGTTGCTGCGGCTCCTCCGGATAATGTAGGGGCCTAAATAAATACCTGTAGTATTTTGGGGGGGTTCCTTACTATAATTATAGTTTTATGGGTCCCAAAATCCTATAGTCTAGTTATCAAGGCCCCTTTATGAGCCGTCCTTCCTCATTTTATCATCATTTCAGGGTCATGCCGTCAGGTGTTTTAGGAGACAGCGCTTCGTAATGTTTCGTAGGTTTGCGAGCCGCCAAGGTTCGAACTGCCCGACCCGGAGAATCGCAGGCCGGACTCCGGACAAACTCAGCTTCGTATAACCCTGGGACTCCAAATAGCCCAATGTAGGTACTATTTACAGACTTCAGACCCCAAGTAGGTACTATTTGTATACTTGGAGCCCTAGGGTAAGCTTGAGTCTCGAAGCTTGGCTTGACAGCGTGACGCACCAAGCTTGTTTTGAGATATTGTCCCGCCCCTGGCAGTTAGGCATAAAATCCTGCATCAACTTGTCGAAGGTTTGAGCAACACAACTGTAGAGGCTTGTTGACGAGTCAGCATTCGAAGTACACGTGTCGACAGGCACCCGCGTTCGTGTCAGATGCCAGAGACGCCTGTGGCTTGGGCCGGATAGAGAGTTATCGAGCACACTGCTCCAAAGAGAGTTTACTTTGCAGGCACCTTTCGAGTTTCCAGCTGTTCTTTACGCTAGTTGGGCATGTTGCATATACATGTGTATATATATATATATATATATATGTGTGTGTGTGTGTGTATATATATATATATAGGAAGAGTCAGCGTGAATATTGCCCTTCGGCCGAGGTCATTAGAGAGACGCATTCCCGAACGTGCAGAGCAAAGTAGGCACCCACAAAGCTATAGTGTCAGACGCCCCTTTTGCATGGCAGATATTGTTGACAGTTCTTGGTTAGCCAGGGCTCTGTAGAACCTGGAAGTATCGATTTTTGGCAGCAGGAAGGCTAGGATTGCGATCACGCTTGGGCCTTCGTCTTCCCTCCATTCAGATCTTGCCGGAATCTTGCCTGCCCACGTGTTCTTCGACTCACAGCCCGCCGGAACCATGAGCTTCAAAGTAGTGCATATTCAGGCTCTTCGTTGCTCGGCTCTTCCATTCGCCACCTAAGCATTGCCAAAGCATCTTAAAGGTTACAGCTCTCGAAGCTAAGGACACAGACGCGCTGGCCTTCGATTACCGCGTAGCCGGCAAAGCCCCAATGATGGCAAAGTGAGGCCAGGGATGCGATATCCTACATCAGCCCGCGTCTTTCAGTGACTAAAACCCGCCTGTTGAACTCCAAACTGATAAACTGGAGGTTCGTGCCTCCAAAGAATCCGCACAAACAAGCCGAGTATGGGTGAGGTTGTGAGCCGCCAAGAAACTCCAATGTTTCCAGAACGGATGGTCCGACAAAGGAGAGTTTTGGGGCATGTTGTTCTATATTTAATAATCAGGAGCTCCCAAATTAAGTCGTATTGATAGTAGTACTGATAATGAGTTAAAGGGGTGTGTCTTTGCTTGCTGCGACATCTTGCGATTAAAAAGCAGCTAACCATGAACAGCAGGCCTGGGGCAAAACACAGAAACAACAGTAGTTTTACTAGTCATAATAGATAACGTGCGTCATAGGCAGGAAGCGAAAGCGAAGCATCAATGTCGACAGTAACACAAATCCCATTTCTAGCATTGACAACAACACTAAGCACGCACGAAGAAATAATATGCAACCACCGGAACCCTAAACGTCCTAGGCCTTACACCCTAGCCTGAATCATACCTGAGCAAGCCGTCAATTGACTTCGAATGCAAAGTGTTCAACTAATCCAGTGAGCAACGACAGAGGGTAGCCAGGTTTTCAGGGTATATACTATGAGTATCGTAATATACGATAGTAAACCATAATGCACTATAGTAGTCGCATATTAGCGGAGGTCATGGCACTGCCAGCCCCGAACCTAGCCCTCACTCGCAGGCGTGGGAAGTGCGCTTCTGCTGCCGCCCACAGTGGTGGAAGCGGCACATCTCACCAACAAAGCCACACTGTCTGCGGGAGTTTGAAGCTACATAAGTACTGTGTGCAACGTTCATAAGAAGGACGTGTTCATCATGTCGAACCACATATAGATGTGTGTCCGTGTGTTTTCGGGGTAAGGCATGATACTATGGATGTTGAGAGTTCAGTTGAGCCAGCAATGCCAGCGACACATGCATCGACTTGGCAGACTTGGCAGCAACAGCTGCGAGCTGTGAGTCGAGCAGAGCCACGACGAGCCGCGTCAGTAGAATGCGCGGACGGCTAGGCATGCATTCTGACCAACAGGCCCTCAGTCCTCGTACTGGCCAGATGCCTGGGAGTGCTCAGGGAATAGTCCTGCAGCCTCATACCTGCGCCCCGAAGTGTAGGTCCGAAGAAACTGATTATATACCCTGGCCTCCCTGTGTCCGGCCGGGCAGAAATGCGACCTCAGGCCTGCAGTAAGCCGGGTCTGAGGCTATGCATAAGGGTCCAAGAACGCGTGATTTAGGGACATGGTGTTAACGGTACTGTCACACTCCCGAGTGATTTGGTTGAGACTTCCTCAGGGTGGTGTACTGTGTGTCGTTAGCACATGGGCCAGCACTTCTGTTGTGCGCTCCGAGCAAGCAGTTGGTGCGCCAGTCTCGGCGCCAGTCATATGACATGTCGTTCCGACTCGGGCGGACCCCCACGTCCTCACAGCATCACTCTGCAAGGAGATGAGTCCGATGACGAGGTACTAGTCCTTCCGAAGACAACGCCGCAACTGACTTGGTTTGTAAACAGGCTGGCTGCGGAGCAGCACGCCGTCCGCGACCACGACCACGACCCCGTGAACTCGCCGTGAACGCTCCGGACGCGTCTCCGGCGGTGGGTCCTGCAGGGGTAGCTGCGGCTGGCATGTGGGCATGGATGTCCCCACGGCGGATGTGCTGGTAGCATTCACGTTATCAAGGGCCGGGGACGTGGCCGTGGTCTTACCGCTGCAGCTACAGTTAAAGTTAAAGCAAACGCCTCAGGCTCGCGAGCAGGATTCTCTCGACTCCCACCCCTTCCTCCCCGACCCAAACCCCCGACGGACCTCCGGCTTAACGAGCTCGAACGAACGGCCAGAGGACTCCCAGATTGCAGCTGCCCACCAACGCAGAACAACCAGCAAGCCTTCTCCATAGGATAGTAACACACTCCTGAAAGGTTATGCGGGAGAGAGATGGCTGCTACCACTTACCTGGTAGCAATCATTGTGCACCAGTCAGCAGAAGCGGGCGGGACAATATAGATTCAGACGACATCTACTTACTGAATTCCACTACACAGCGATAGGCTATATGTGTACGAGACGAGCCCAAAACTATCCGCCAAAGTCACGGAATGGTCCGAGGCTCTCAATGCGAGTCAGCCTCACATCGATAGCATCCAAAGCTTTTTCTACAACACTCCGGGAACCACAACTTCGCCAAGTAGCACTGGAAGTGTTTCAGTCGCTCTCCCCGGGAAGCCGAGAAGGAACAAGATATCATTGAAGTTCTACATGTCGAAGAGTCAGTGGATCCTTAGGGACGCAGGACATGTTTACCGACCACTAAAGCGACGAGTGTGTGTGAAATACATGCCAGCCTGCCAGTCTGGGTTTATGCTGGCAAACTTGGTCCTGACCTTTTCGTGCACGGCCTTGTCCCTTATTGTCTTACTACATGAAACGGGAGAACTTCACAAGTGCATGCACCCTGTGGGTGCAACTGATTTGCATGCTATAGCTCTTTGCATGTCGCAATTCCCACGTGCTTGTGATGCCAGAAAGAAGGGAGAGTGGGTTCTGTGAGTGCAGCCGCCCCCTCCCTCCGAGCACTGGGTGGGAGACACTTCGGAAAGCAACAAAACCCACTCCCAATGGTGATGAAACCCACCGGATGTGTGCTTCACCGCTTCAATGAAAAGAGTCTTCGTCTACTCTGCAGATCGAGGGGTGCACAAATCAATGCGTTTCCGCATTTGGGAGTTTAGTTTGCTCATGCTGAGTCGCCCATGCCCCCGTCACCGACTGCGAATCAATTGACCTCATCTGGCTGTGCCGAGTCGTGAGAGCGTAAACCCCAAGGCCTGAAACTATGGGCCAACGTGCTTTGCAGGTGACGGTGCATGATGGTGCACACATACATGCATACACAGACAGGTAGACTGTTTACAAAAAATACCGAAACATGTACAAAATGTATGTGTATGTGTGCCTATACATATATATATATATATATTATGTATATACATCATATAGAGATACATTCATATAGAGATAGTCTTATATGTGACTACAAGCATAAATTATTGCACAATCTTGTAACTAAGTTGGTTGATCATCGGAGGGCAGGTTGGACCCTTATGGCTTTTAAAACATGTCGCTGCTGTCACGAGCGGATGTGTCCACAGCAGACCCGCTGAGACCCCATGTCAGCGTTTCCAAGATGTGGTGTAGAATCCTGTAAACACAACTCTTACGGAATGCGTCTCAGGGCAAAGTCGGGACGACATCATGTTCATAAGTTGAAGCCTAGTTCAGGTTTATTGGCATCCCGAAAAGTACCGAACGCTCTGTGGACACCTTCGGGACGAACACTGGCAGAAGCAACGGCTGAGGCTGCTCGAGCACCAGCGATAGAATCAGGGCGAAAGCGTGCTCCCGTAGGATTGGGAGTGTACGTAGAGTCCGGTTTAGGGGTTCAGCTCTGGGATGTAGTATGACGCTTTATGAAGTATATATATATATATATTATGTGTTACATCTATTTCGAGCTTCCCGGAGCTCTTCACGTTCTGCTGTAGCGGGCTTGAAGCGAGAAGAATCACAGCTGCTGGTCATTAAACATTGCAGCTTTAATCACAGCCTAAGCCTGGGAGTATCTGTCTCCATAGCTAAGCAGCTGGAAGCAGAGCCCGCAACAAGAAACAGATATCAACCTTAAAACCAAAGTGCAGGCCCAGAGGACTCGGGGAAGGGGCAGTTCTGGAGCTCAGCTTTGAGGTTATGTTAGGGGTTCGCTGGTGCTGGTGCCCGCGGCTGAATAAACATTACGTAGGAGCAGTAGACTCGAACAAGGATCCTTGTGGTGGGGTTCGGTACCAGTACGTAGCTGACTTTGGGTCTTGAGTGGTAAGGTTGGTCTGCATGAAGCTCAAGTTTCAGAGTTAAGGTCACGACCTGGCGTTCAGAGATCTTCGGAAGGTGATGACGACACGGCGCCTGAGGCGTGTACACCTCCCCGCCAGGGTCCTTCCACAGTTGTTGATAGGCTGGTCCTGCGACCAGCGCGATGCGCATGCAAGCAGATCTGGGTCTAGGCAATAGGGCAGGTTTGCTTTCACTTTCCAGGTGCTTCGACAGGGCTCGCATCGTGAGCACCAGCTAGACTCATGCAGGCTTCATCACGAAGGGTTTTCTGGTGTGCCGCATCATGAGCAGCTAGATCCTCGGCGGGAGTGGTGGGCCCAGGAGGTTCTTGGAACTGTAAAAGAGGCCCAGTCTTCGTAATTCTTGACGAGACTTCGACGGTGTTTTTTTCGCAAGATGCCAAGCACGACTCGACTGGCTAATATTGGCAAACCGTCAGGGACTTTGGTCCTGTTTGTGAAGATCTCTCGCATGCGCAGCGCGGAGTCACAGCAAGTGTTTAGTTTGATTTATTTGTATGTGTTTCGCGGCCTGCACTGGCTGACCTTGGCCACGATGAGCATGCTTAGCAAATGCTGCTCAGCTGCCCGCATCCTTATCCTTGTCTGCTCGCTGGCGTGCGAGTCTTGGAGCAACCTTTTCCTGTGGGAGGCCAGTGGTCAGCCGGCTATGCAGAATGCATCATTTCAACAGTGGTTGAACTGCAGCAATTGCGGTCTCAACACCACTGATGGCGTGCCCAGTCACGCCGCTGTACAGGATCGACAGCAGATCGGGAGGGTCAGCGGGGTACCCTAGCTGCCATCGACGCTCAAGCATCTTCATGCCACCCCGTAACAATCTCACCCGTGTGGTCTGTCATCACTAGTCCTAATCGTTCCTCGCCGCTCAAGATTGCAGCACTTGCAAACGTAAGGAAGACTCGCTTCAACGGCAATTCATTCGGCAGGTGCTTGAGCCTGGTGGCATGTTTTGCAGCTTCCGCGTGCATGACTCGCTGCCCCCGACCGGCCCGACAAATTTCTAGGGTAGGGATACTTAGTAACTAGTTTGTAGTTTGTACGTGGTCTTAGTAGAGCATGCCCCCCACCCCTCAACCCTAATTATTCTCCTCAGTAGCGCCCCTGTGCTGGTGCCCTAATCCGCGAGCATCAATATGATTTGCAAGCTCTTCTGACAAAATGGGCCAGTGGCCCCTTCATCAAAGTCCCCTAAACCCTAAACCCTATAAACCCTAAACCCTTAAATTCTCCTCCCGAAAAAGCTGCTTTTTTGGCTCGGACTTCGAGTTCCGGGCTTAGGGTGAGGCAAGCCAGGTTATGGACAATATAGGGACTTTAATCATTACCTCTGCTGTTTTGGGGGGGTCCTTACTGTAAAGACGGTATAATTGTATGATATACCCCAAAACCCGATTCTAATTCTGAAGGCCCTTCAGAGTCTGAAGGCCCCTACATTACCATGCTAAGAACCTGTCAAACTTGGTCCGGGGCAGCATCCTGGCGCGCAGAGATGCTGAGGACATGCTGCGGGTGATCTCACATCACCCTCCGTCACGGTTAAGCAATTGGGCTTGGGCTAACGTTTTGCTGGAGACTCCAATCACGAATTATCTAGGGTCTTGCCTTTGTCCAAAGTCTTCGAAGTTGTAACCGGCAGTGTGCAGGGTTGAGTGCAAGCAAGACCTGTCGCATCTCCAAGCCTAGATAGTAAAGCCTGCTTCCGTGCATTGTTCTCGTCTTTCCTTGGCCGCCATGCCTTTGTTGGGAGTCCTTTTTTTACGGGTTCTTCGGGTGCTGGATTCCGGAGGGTGAGGGAAGCGCCTGGGCAGGTCTTTGGTAGTTTGAAGCGCAAGCTGATCGGTATGTGTTCGCGCCAACATGTTGCCAACATCAATCGGTAGGTAATCTGCTTCCGACTCAGCAGGTGTCTAATGCTCAAGTCGTTCCTTAAGGTGAAGAAGCCAGTGGACCCTTCTCCGTTCTGTAAGGATAGCACTAGACTCCTTCTTCCAAGGGATCCTGTTTAGAAAGTGGTTTCCTATGTCACTATGTGTTCAAAATGACATGTGATGAGGATCCCACTATTCAGGGTCTATAGTTGGGGCCCGGAACTTACTCAGACTTCCTTAAAGGGATCCTCCCTGCCGCCTTAATAATTAGAATAGGGTTTGGAGGTATGTTATACCATGATTGTACTAAGGAACCACCAAAACTCTTAGTCTAATGATTAAGGCCCCTACATTAAAGTTGCCTTTGGCGAGCTAAGGAGCTGGTACGCACAAGCCCACCCAAAGCTCGGCTGGTGTCAGAGGTCTGTTTTGGGTGGTTCACGCTGTGTTTGATTTGGGCCTTGATTTTGGGAGATGTGCGAGGACGAGAGGGATTAGAATGAGGATATTTAGCTGCAACAGGACATCTGTTCGAATAGCGTAAACTGACCAAACTGCATCGAGACAATTCTAGCACGATGGAGAATGAAGGGCAGTTTGCAGCAGCGGCCTGAAACTCCCAGGGCTTCAGCATTTAACAGAGACTCCATCAGTTGAAGAAGCCCAGTAAGATCGGGACATGGTTATAAGGTCTTCCAACCTGCAAGACCTGCTTGCAGCAGTGTGCCCATCGAACTGATGCAGTGATATCTGCCGTGTGCGCAGGATGTCAAAGAACCGCGGGATGTCGCCACCGAGCTTGTTGCCCTTGAAGACCTGCTTGAAGCACCCTGGCTGTTGACGTCAGGCCTCGGGAGCTGCAAACAGCCGAGTTCATAAATGACTGAAGTCATTGGCTTAGGTCTTAATGTATGAGCCTGATTAAGAAACCCTGGCCCTATAACCCCAATATATTAGGGTTCATATTAAGAACCCTAATAAAGGTCCAGGGTTTCTTAATCAGGTTTCTACATTAGGTGTTAAGCACTTTTACACGGCGACGGCAGTTCCGGGCGAGGGAAGCCTGCTGCAAAAAGGTGTTGAGCGAGAGGGGGGAGGGGGGCAGATCTTGAACCAAACGTGAAAACCAAGGTCTGGCCGGGCGAAGTCGCACCTTGGCTGTTCCTGGAAAAACCAGTGGGTCACTGGGTCATTAGGCTTTATTCGAGCAGAAGACGAACAAGAGACAGCCGCGAAAGAAGACGAACCAGAGTAAGAATGACAATGGCGCTAGCAATAGCGATAGCAATAACAGGAATGCGAAGACCAATGCACGAACCAGCAACCAACAAAGACAACGATAGACGTAGCAAGCTGCTACTGCTACTGCTGGTGCTGCAACTGCTACTGCTTTTGCTACTGGCTACTGCTAGCAAAATGTGATTGTACCTGCTTTCGCCTCAAGCAGCTTGCACGGCCACCGCTACTGTTTGCAATACGGCATCCGCGACTTTGCCTACCGGCTCGTGCCACTCTTTGCCCCATGGCGCAGTGCCGTGCAGCAGGTGGAGGAAGACATGGAGGAGCGACCACGACTTCTGACGTCGCTGCTGCTGCCCCTGCTTTTGCTACTGCTGCTACTCCTCCTCCTGCTGCTGTTTCGAATATGCTTAGAACAATAACTGTGGATCTAACACCAGTCATCGCACCCTTAACGACAATTCCCATGCTGGTTCCAATATCTCGAAGGGCTTTCGAGGCACCTTTTCAGGCATTCAGCCCTTGAACAGTCCAGGTGCCCGCAGATGGCGAACTTTCCGGCTGGACTGTCGACGGTGCCCCGGTTCGTTTTTTTCGGCTCCAGGATGCGGGGTGGTTGCTTCAGGATTCGGGTGCTCCACCGGGGAGCCTTGAGAATTTCTTCGAGGGTGGCTTCAGGCTTCGCGGCTAGGAACCTCAGAGGCTTTTAGGCTAAAAAGGCCTTCGCGAACGCTCTCGAACACCATGCCTGGCGACGTCTTGCTAGGTCAACGAGGGTTTCGACTCCCATGCTCGCACACCAAAAGGTTTATGGTTGAGGGTTTCAGTTTGTAGGCCATACGGTCCAGGATCCCATTCAGGAGATTCGAAGGAGTTACTCAGGAAGGCGTGGTAGATGCCGCGTGCTGATCCTTTGCGCTCGTGGGGGCGCGGAGGGGGACGATCGCAGGGTTCGTGAAGAAGCGGGAACCCGATATCGGGTAAGGCAAGCTCGGGTGCAAGATTGTTCTTCTAAAGTGCAGCACTAGCACCCTGAATGTGAACCCTCGCTTCCTCAACCTAGGCCCTAAAATCGACCGTCAGCAAAATGTCCCAACAAATCTTCATGCCGGAATGAACCCTAGACCCGAAACCCCGAATTAATCGCACTAAAGCCCTAAACAGACAAACCGTACCAAAGCCCTAACGCACGAATTTCAGAGCAAGGCGGCCTCGTCTCGGCTGCGTTTGACGAGTCGCTGCTGACAGGCGAGAGCCGCGACACGGCTCAAAGCACCCGGAAACCGGAAAGGAATGGAAGGAGGGAGGGTTTAGGTGTAAAAAGGGGTCAGGATTTGAGTTTTAGGGTTTAGGGGTCAGGATTTGAGCTTTAGGGTTTAAAGGGGTCGGGATTTGAGTTTTAGGGTTTAGGGTTTTTTTGCGTCCTGGTGGAGTCCCAGCAGGCCAGTTGCAAAAGGGGTTAGGACGAGAAATCTTCAAGGTTTGGGGGGGTCTGAGGTTCAGGGAGTCTACCGCTCACGCGTTTAGGGATCAGGGGTTTCGGGCCATGGGGGGTAGAAAGAACCATGGGACCGTTGTATAGGTTTCGGGTTGTAGGGAAGGAGATGGAGATTCCAGGTTTGGGGTTGGGAGGTCTGCGCCGGATCAAAAGACTCAGCTCCATCGTATGGATCAGGATGTCAGTTGAACTCAGTTAGGGGACATCATTGCCTGTCAAGACTTTAGCCCCGCATATGCTGGTTAAGGTGTAGGGTTTAGCTTCTCATCGCACATTTGGGATGGAGCCAAGTACATGTGCCGGGGAAGTCTCTGGAACAGGGGTCTGCGAAGAAGTCCCTGCAAAGACCATCTGTCGAGGCCCTGTGCCCAAGGCTGTCGGCGACACGCTGATAGGCCCCGGACTTCCCTTTCGGCTTTGCTCCCTCCTTGGTCCACGCGTTAGTCCCGTTAGTCTCTGGGCTCCGCCTAATAGTGACCTTGCTGCTTCGATCCCTTGGGGCGACAGAGCTGCAGACCCTGCAAGCTCAAGGCTTGTCTAAAGGCCTGCTGCTTTGTTTTTGCCTTGGCTTTTTGCTTTCATCTACATGTAACATGTACACGAGTGTGTGCAGCAAGGATCCACGGGTTGAATACTGGCTCAGTCTCTGTGGTCTTTCCGGCATGATCAGCCGGGGCCTCGCAGGTGGCAGCCGCTTGGTCACCGGCCGTGCTGTGCGCCTCCGAGCCAAGCGGGTGGGCAGCGGTACAGCTTTGCAGCAAATCGTGGTGCCTTTGGCCGTGAATGTCTTTGCATAATTTCTATGTGATGGCTGCTGCAGACGATTGAACTTCATGGGCAGGTCCCGCTGCTGGATTGATTGACAGAACTAGAGTTGCAACAGCAGCGGGCAGTTGGGAAGATGCTTGAATCCTACCTATATTGCCGTGTTGCAATGGGCCGGATGCTTTGACCATTTGTTATCCGACAGTATGACTCTGTATAGCTTGCAATGGATTTGAGGTGAAGCCTCTCGGGCAAGCACGTTCGTTGAGCTGAACACAAATCCCATTGCCCCTTAGGTTCTTGAAATCTGGATCCACGCAACTCGAACCCCATGGTTCACGTGAAATCGTTGGCCCAAGTGTTGAATCTTCCACAGGCACAAAGTAAGTATACAGCCGTTTTGCCCTCTTACCCAGCAAAGTTGGGGATGGCTGTGTCTAAGGTCACTGAAGTGAGCACCCCAAGCTTTGCTACGTTTCTTGATACCTCCAGCCAGCCCCGAGCTGCAAACCTACGTAATCACGGCAATTCATGTGGAAGCTGGTCGAAAGCCCTTTTGCTTGTAGGAGGCCTAACCTGCAAACCCTGAAACCCCTAATCCCTGAACCTTGTCTTACTAATATAAGGGCCTTAATGGGGTGTTGGGGCCCAGTATAGTTTTAATAAGGAACCCCGAAATAGTATATGGTTAATTACTAATGCCCCTATATTACAGCCTCCACGCGCAAAACCCTCCGAGCTGTTTATCTTCGCCTCAGTCCCTCGTCGAACGCGCTGCGGCCTCGGCGGGGGCGGCTCCAGCGCAGCGCTTAGCGGATGCGGCTGCGCGCTTCTTGGCCAGCATGTCATTTAGGGTTTTAGGGTTTGGGGTTTTTAGGGTTTATAGGTTCAGCTAGCGCCGCTAATTTTGTGTGTGGAGATGTTGGTGCTACGGTCTGAGTTTAGAGCTAGGTGCCGTATCCTCGTTTCAGGGTTTGCTGGAATGTGTCTGGGGGTATGTAGATGGGCTTTCGAAATTAAAACCCTGTGCTGAAGTCATCCTCCAGAGATTGTACTAGGTCCTTACTGGGTCGGACTCCACGGCTGTCACATGGGTCATGTTGCAAGAGCAAGTCAACGATAGTAGCAACACGAGCACTGCAACACTGTATTCGAACTGAAGAGTGCTTGGATGCATTCGGGAACAGGGTTTGGCATCTTGTCTTGCCTTTTCTCCGAGCTTGCAGGCTAGCAGCGTTCAAAGTAACGCTTCCAGCATGATGCAGTCGATGTGCAAGCCACATACAGCCAAATGTAGATCTGCAGCCTGAAAGCCCGACGTATGCATGGCTGTGGACTGATCTCACATCTTGCGCTTCATGCTACAAGCCCAATTCCATCCAATTCCCTGAGCCCACAACCTGTACAATGCCGAACTAACCGACTGGCAGGACATGTAAAAAGGAGCCTCAGTCGTTGATTTTTCTTAACCTCGAAAGCAGCATGACGACCCAAAACCATGTTCCAGGACCCCCCTCCAAAAGCAGCACATACGTTGTGCTAGTGTAACTCCTGTTTTCCTCATTATACAGTGATCGCATCAGCTCTAAGTCAAAATAGGTTCTCTGAATATGCATGGCTGCTTTGCCCGACGATGCGGGCTTTTCCGCTGGCTTGGCCCCGGTGCACCGGCGGCCGCAGCGCAATGCACGCACAGGCGTGGGAAGCTCCTGCACATGATGCATGCAAACATCACGACGATGAAGACTGCCACTACGAGTAAGCCGCTTATATTAACCTCATTTTGGCCTCGACAGTTTTGAAACCGAAGAACATGGGGCATGTCTCAGAATCCCGTCAGGAAGCAGGTTCATCCCTGTAAGGTCTCCAAGTCTCATTGAGAGAACGATGTACTTGTTGCAGATCCAGAGTCGAACCTGGTAGTGAGGAGACACACCTTCTACAAGTTCGTCAAGGCCCCGGGGCCCGAACCTGTGCGAAGGTGACAAGAACAACATCTACATCGTCGGCCATGCTGCTTTTGGCCAGGGGCTCATGCAGCTGGAATCTTGTCTCACGAGCTTGGTTCGGGGTCCATCATGCCGGCTCATAGCTGTCAGAGCTTAGAGTGCATGTCCGGATGCACAGCAAGATGGTGCCCGTGTGTTCCGTGTGATTGTGCCTGCAGTGCCTGGCAAGAGCGAAGACCGAATGTTGTTAGGAACACTGCCACCGAGCCGGCTTGTTCATATTTTAATTCGCACGTGCCCTGTTGATTCTACGGGTTGTGTCGAGCATAAGCCAGATGCGAGTACGAAAATCAGTCATGGATGCGTGCATGGCCCAAGAGCGCTGTGTCGCGAACATTAGATTTGGCGTCGTCCGAGAGCTGTTCCCTATGGAAGTCCTCTATCGTCCACAGCATCTTGTGTGGTGTCCCTGACGAACAGAGAGGCCAGTTGTTGTCCCCCTCCGCAATTCCCACATTTACGTAAACAGCCTGCAGCATGTTACCGACTTTTCTGACCGAGCAGCTACCCGTAGCACTTAATTCCCTGTCCATGTCGTGCTGCTAACAGATGTGCATACGATGTCGTAGGTATGTGAGCGTTTAAATCTTGAAGCTAGTATGATAAGCCCTTAGAAAACTGAAAGACTATACCTATACATATATCAATCAGACACACACACACATATATATATA
>CAJNDV010035987.1:0-24128 GCA_905221635.1 Symbiodinium sp. CCMP2456
GACTTCAGCCTGCCTAAGGTGCACACATGTCTCTCTTTTACACTCATGGTATATGAACGCTTCCGTGAAGCTGCTCTGTTCGCCCATGCGTATGGACTTCAAGAGAATCGCTGGACGAGTTGCCTCGAGGAGGATGCCTCATCCTTGTGTGTTTTTGCACAAGCTGTGAGCCGTTGCCAGGTTTGCCGATGCAGGTCCAGTGTCGGAACCTTCGTGAGTTCCCGTGCGCGTCTGCAGCTTTCGAGACGGGTTGTTCCTTGGTCGTTCCTGAATGCGAACGACGGGAAGGGCATCTGTGGAGCGATTGGGTCAATTCAGCATTCTCTGAGAATGTGTTTGTGTCCCAGTTTGGGGTTTAGTGACCACCAGTGACACTAGTGTTTGATGAAAAATGGGTAGTTTTGGCCTCGCTGGTCCCGGGCACAGTCTGCACACTAAGTTTCGGCTCGTCGCAGATTTGAAAACTGGCAGCACGAAGGAGACCAAGCGGACGTCACTTCAGACGAAGTCCTTGCCATGCTGGCGGCCCACTGGCAGCAGCCATGCAGAAGGGAATCTGTCCTGCCACCTCAAATTGCTCGAAACTCCAGCCCTTTGATGAACAAGGGTTTCCTGCCTGTCCCAGGTTCAGGGAACTCTCGGTTTCTGGTTGTCTGGTCGCGGCCCCTTCTCTTCTTGGATGAATTGGATCCAACCGGTCACGGCAAGCACAGAGGAAATGGAAGCAGAGCCACGTTCTCGCTAGTAGGCTCCACCAAGAATCTGCCACGCAGGGTCGTTTCCACGTTCCCTTCTACACGCAAATCAGAAATTCTAAAGTGACATGTGGGTCTCGTGACCTGGCATCCAAAGGCAGGGCTCTTGCATGAAACGCATTTCGCAGACACGGACTCTTCGCTGTAGCAGCACCACGAAGTTGGGATCTGCAGAGGAAGGGCAGCTGGTCTCTTGCTGGAGCCATTTGCAAAGACTGTTCTGCAGGGAGCAGAGCTGAAAGTCAGCACGAGCATCTTTGTCATCCCCATAGGCGTCCTCGCATCTCTCCACCTGGGACGTGGACGTGTTCCTACATAGCCAACAGCAGTTGCAGCAGGATGCACTGGCTCACGGGTGCAATGCTTGGATGCCGCAGGCTGTGGACGACAGCGACTTCCAGGTATGCATGCGAAGAAAGTTTTGAGATTGAATCTCTTCTGCCTGGGATTTGGCGAGTTTTGAGGTGCAGGCTTCCCGGACGGAAATCGCTCAAGACTTTATCATGGAAGCGGCATCCCTAGCTTGCCCCATCAATTGCAAGTCGATTTTCCGCAATGGGGCGCAGGCACCGAATGTTGCACGATGTGTCTTTGGTATGCAGTGGCTTATGCGTACCATGTCTTCTGATGCTGGCTTTGTAGATTCGGTTCCTGTCGCCGGGGCGGAGTATCGGTTAGTTCTTGAAACTCGGTGTTCGTGGAGAGAGGTGGTTGATCCTTGCGGGACAGGTCAAGCATACGTGGCTCGTCAGGGCTAGGCTAGAGCACACTGCCTGTGTTTTGCTGCGAGTGGTTTTCCACGGCATGCGCATCTGTATCTTTCGGAGTGGCACTGTGGCCGTCCGGCGGCATCGTTGAATATAGCCTACTGTTAACTACTCTTGAAGCGCAACCGAGGCAGGGGCAGGGGGCCAAGGAAGTGTGGCAAGTGGAGTGTGTGGACAGTATTTGACCGACGGATTCAAGCTGGGGTGGATTCTTAACGAGTGAAGGAGGGAGACGGTGTGCCACCTGCTGACTTCCGTGCCGCACCTGTGAGAGCGCATTTCCATGCAAGGGACTTAGCATGAGCCTGGACATAGGATGACATAGGCGGGCGTGCAGCCTGGGCTTTGTGAGACAAACGTCAAGCTCTGAACTGGCCTCACGTCCCACGTGCCGATCATGTCTGGTTCATGGCAATGGTTCCAGAGATGCCTAAATTCCTAAATTTTTGGAATATTCTGGTTGTGCTGTCTTTGACGGAGTGCCTGTGTGACTTCCATGGGTGAGTGCCTGGCCACGGCCTCGTGGGCTGCCCAAGTTGGACTGAGGCCAGGCCGCTAGGAGCCGCTAGGCTGCTAGGAGCACGTGCTTTGTGGTCGTCTGTCTCCCGGCTCACCATGTCTCCGTGAGCTTCCGGTGCAACGCATTGCCCATGGCGGCAATGTAACTCGTACGGTGCCCCGAAGCAGAATGCACAGCTACAATCCGACCTCTCTCTAAGGGAGCCCTGAGCTGCCCTATTTCAGGTTAGTTCTGATGCGTTTGCACTGAGCTTGCACTGAGCCGCGCGCTCCAAGCTGCTGCAGAAGCATGTCACTACATGTACGAATCTGCTCTGCCTGCTTGACATATCTCAGCTTGAACCCAGCATTTTCGGGCTCCGGTTCCATCGTATCGTGTAGCTCTGCCAAAGCCCAACACCCGAGTGCTGCTGTGGGCCGCGTGGGTCTCGTCCTTTGCGGACCTCGTGTGATTTTGAGAGGTAGGCGGGTCACCGTTCCTCATGAACGGGACCAACATAGGCCGCATGCCAAAGTACACCTGTTCATAATGCCTAAGTCTTATTATTAAGTGCCTGAATACAGGTTTGCGCAGGTTGAGATGCACCCGAGGACAGTGAACTGAAGCGCCTTTCGCTTCTGAAGCACCAAAGATGCCTCTGTAATTTGAGCTGAGATGATTTTTAACGTCGATCGTCGCATCCTTGGACCATCTTATCAGTGACAGGCTGCAAGAACATTTAGACTCCGGCCTTCTCGGCCGCATGCTACAGTGTGGACACGCCTCGGCTTTGCATGCATCTGTGAGTGGTCCTATAAAAGGATAGTGCAACGACAGGCTTGTAAGCAATAGGAGTTGCACTGCAGCTGAGTGTTTTGCCCATGCCGCAGCCACACGTTACCGATATGAAAGCCGCCATGATGCTTTGGCGATACGCTCGCTTTAAGTGGAGGTGATTCGGCCATGCCCGCAATCGAACTCAGCTTTGTGGCGTAGTGTGGCTCCTGGGGTCAATGCAGGAAGCAAGTGCAGGCAAAGCAGCATGCCGAAAGTGACAAGGATGTTGCTTGGGGCAACTTATGGATCTTCTATGAAGGCGCTAAAAGGAGACACAGGGTGCAGGCAGTATCCGTGTTGCAGATAGAGGCACGAAGCGTGGTTGACACAGACTCCAGCCTTGGTGGAAGCGGTCGTCATAGCCTGTAGGGAGGAGGAAGCAGAGGCCCGTGCCAGAAGTGCCGCACTGCCGCCAGTCAGGCTTACTCTGTGAGCATATTCACCTCTTTGCACATCAATATATAGGCTTTCGAGAAGTTCCGAGATGCTCCGTGCATTCACTCTGTGCGCATGTGATGCAAGGGTTTTGCATACCACGGAGTGCGCAGCCAACACTTTCTTTCCATCGTCAGGCTGCTATGTCCACCCATGGCTTTCCATCTATGCAAGGTGAACGGTTCAGACCAGGCAGAGTCCCGAAGTCTCTGCTGCGGGCAGCTCGCATGTCCTGTGAAAATTTCCAGGTACCTCGTGTGCCGGTCGCAGCACACGGGCACGAGGGGTGCCATCTTGACGGCTCAGTGTTGGACAGGCAAGCAGCAAGCTGCCTTGGTGACATGTTACCATGCGGGAAGTCGGAGGTGACCCCGTGAACTGCTCAGCGACGAGGGCATCTTGCAGACATGCGGAACAGTGTTGACACAAGCTTGCAGATGAGATGCAAGCACATGCTACAAAAGCATCTCTGCGCCCTTGCTCGGCATGTGATGCAACGGTCTTGTCGACCTCGCCTGACCCTTAGTCGGCACATGGTCTCGCCTATGCTCAGGCTTAGAAACTCGCGGCCGAGAGGCCTTGAGAGGCCGAGAGTACAGCAAGGCCGCAAGGCCCAAGCCTTGAAGGCCGTAAGACCGGCCTCGGCCTTTGCAAGCCCCTCTGGCCAGCCGATTGGGCAGTTAGGGCGGCCAGGCTCCGCTTGCTCAGGAGGATAATGCGGGGTGGAGAGAAATCTGTAGACGTACTTTGGCCGAAGGCGCTGTTACGCCCTACGACAAGTACAGGCTTCACTCCCCAACTCGTCACGGCGACAAGTCGGAAAATCTCGCAAAGAGACACACGGTCGAGGGAAGCTCAGCTGGAAAGTAGCGGGATGTGGTTGCGAAGTGAGAATGAGATGCTAGCTGCGAAGTTGCTAACGCAGAGCATCTTGCATGCAAGCGACAGTTGCTAGCAACGAGCTGAATGGTTTTCTGCACGCTGACGCAAGGACGATTGGCAAATTTTCCGGACGTGAACAGCCTTTGTCGCTGCTGTTGTGCGGACCATTGCCAGGTCTTACAGGCTCTCCTTGCAGGCGTCCTTGCCAGATCCCTTAGCATTGGCACAGCTCCGTGGAGCAGTGTGGTTCTGTTCTTTTGGGCAAGACTTCAGCAAGAGCCTCGATATTCAAGGCTTCCAAGGCTTCTTGCTGTACGCTGTATCTTTCCTGGCTCATCGGCCGGTATCTGGTACCGTGATCGTGAATGACCAATAGACGCGTTGCTGCGGGACCCGAACACTAGGCTGTCTTGTTGATCGCACGGCAATCCAGGCTTCTGAACCTGCAACCCTACTCTCGGATTGGATCGCTTCCTGCCACATTGCTGGTTTGTAACAGAGGGCTATAAACTCTAGCGTTCGAGGTCATCGACGGATTGAGACCGCCTGGCTTCCTGTAGCCAAATGCTGGTCAACATGGTCACAAGAACAGTTGGCCTGCGACGTGAGCTGCGCATGCCACTAGTAGTCCCTGGCGTGTTGAACGGCGACTCGTCCTGCGAACCCAGCGGCTGCTCTGGCCGATGGCTTTGCGAGAACAGAGGGCCCGATGCAGTCCGTGGAATGGTGGCCTTCCAGCTAGTCGGTGGAGTTGGTGCCGGGATGTGCCGGGCTCCACCACCGCCAGTAAAGCATTGCTTAAAACTGGATTCTCTGCAGGACTGCAGCTTCTGCATTTGTCGGCTGTGCGAGAAATGTTCGTGTGCATCACTGCAACCCCGACTGCACCCTGACCTCAATTCATTGCACGTTCGTGCCCTCCGCTCGAGCGAAACTTCAAGCCTGACTTGCCGTCGCTGCTTGCGCATCATTCACGAGTGTGAGCGCAGCGGTGTGATGCATTTCCTTGTGCTCATGCCATCGGACAGGAGGCTTTCATACCCACAAGTCGTTCGGCGAGCTGAAAGGTGGGGGAAGCTTTGGTTTTCGAAGCGGAGCTCCGGCTCGGGCTCTCGGCTGTCGCGTCATGCTCGCTTAGGGCAGTTCCGGTGGAAGCGTCCGCCCGTAGTGATGTGTTCATACCGTAGGTCGGTGAGCATGGTGTGCATGGCTACAGCGGCTACATGCTACACCGCCAAGCTTGCCCACCGTCTCAACTCGACAGTGTGATGGTTACTGACGGAAGTCTGGCAGTTGCACCTTTGGGGTGCTTGATGTCCGCTAAGTTGCTTCTCTTGCCTGCCTTTTTCTCCGCGGGTTTCGTTCGTTTCTCGTACATAGGTCTTGCGAAGCATCCCCGTACTTGCTCCGCTTTCTTGAAAGCCTCAGATTTCTTGCCACCACAACCGCCGAAACGCACATAAACGAAGCGAAAGATGTTGGGCCGAACAACTTGCGAGTGCGGGCATCGTGCACGGAGACGGAATCGACACGAAGCGAGATTTGACGCCTAGGGTTCTCTCCAAACGATCCCCTTTAGTGTTGTCCATATTGACCCTGCTCAAACCACAGTAATGGGAGGCAGGCTGGCATGATTCGGCGAAGCAGGCAGACGGTTAAAAGAGCAGATCCTTTGAGAAGGACCAATTAGATCGTTCCTTGCACGCAGCAGACGAGTCGACTGCAGGCGCGCCCGTCCCTAGGTTCAGCGGGAGGTAACCGACACTGGCCTGGTGCTACCACTAGTCTCATGATATCCCACTCTGGGCCAGCTTGTCTGTCTTGCTGGACCTTCAGGTTGTAATGCTGCAGTGAAGGTCAACGAATTGGATCTTTAAGCCCTCCTGTACCCGTGAGGCTCGTGATTCGTCTCTGACTTTGACCCCTCACCACCCAAAAAGGACCAAAACCAACTTGACTGCCAGCAGCCTCGCACTCTGCTGCTGTGCTGGCCCTTTTTGAGAGTAGCTCCTTGTATGAATAGCTTGTCTCTTCAACTGATAGCAAAACCCCGGGTACTTGAAGCTGCATTCCATCTAAAATCGCCAGAGCCTACCCCAAGCTTGAAAGCTTAGTTAAATCCCAGACTTGTCCACGTCCCCAGCTGGCTGACACCATGCGATTTCACAGAAAAGCTTGCTGGACAGCAGGCACAGTTTGGATCACAGCCAAATCCTGCATCAAACTGATGCATCGAAGAAGAAGAAGAAGCAGAAGCAGAAAAGACAGCATAATGGGTGGCCGGCTGTGATGTGACCCCGCCCATTCAAATTGAGCTGGCCAGAGCACGAGTGCTTGCGGCAAGGCCGCCGCATGTTCAGACGATTGCGACTTCAGTAAGTTGCCGCCTTCAGGTACAAGTGAACACACGTGCACATGCGGTCAGATGTCAGTTTGACATGTAGGCACCGCAAAAGCCGGCAAGATCGAAGTCCGGGGAAGCTCGTTCTTCGTGGATCTTGCTCTTTGTGATCCATGCCGAATTTGCGAGTACAGCGGATTCAGGATGCCCGCTTCCCAGGCTTACGCGGCTCGAGATAACGGGCACCCCTTGCGCATGTAGGAAACCCTTCGCAGCTGCATTCGGGTTCTCACGCGAGAATGCCGTTCGCTTGTGTTGCTGTCGCGTGCAACTCTAGATGCGGATTGGGCTCCAAAAGGTCGACCGGCTTTGTCGTAGGCCTTGATGTCACTTTCCTAGCGAGGCTGAGAAGCAGAGGCTTGTGAACCAAAATCCTCTGTACTTAGTCTGACAGTGAGATCTGGTGCGATGCCGGGCTAAGGGCATGATTGGATCAGGCTATCGTGCGTCGATCTCGGCGGTGTTGAGGCCTAGGGTTCCTGGGCCGGGCACTCTTGACAAAAAGAGGTCAAAGAGCAGAAAGTGCGTCGATTTTGATGTCTGCGCAGGGCCGTGCCGGCGGCCTTGTTCCCTGCAGAGGGTCAACGGGTTCAATTTCAAACCAATATTTAAAGCGGTTTTTGCTAGCAGCTGAATGGGGGCTGAGCTGGGACCACATGTTTGGAACATCCAAGCACATGACTTGTGCTTTTCAGCCTCCACGAATCTTGACCAATGTCTTGGCACATCAATCTTCCTTGGCGTAACAGCCAAACCGGGCTGCATCTGCAGGCTGCTATTCTCCTTTGCTTTGGATTCATCGCAGGAGTTCTTGGACCGTGCTGTCCTCAATCTGAGTTCTCGCGTGAAGGGATGAAACCAGCGCCGGACAAAGGCTTTGCAGTGAGCAAAGTAGCACTTGACAGAAGCTCTTAAGCAAGTTCTCGTGAGACGCAAAGACTGCCATTGCCATTCTTGGGCTTCGCTGAGCCAAGACGTCTGATTCCCCGGACCATCTGGAAGACACTTTTGCTGACTCCCTGGACAAGAATGAAAGCGACTTCGGGTATCCTTCTGAGAAGTGCCACGGTCGGTCATGGGCTTGCCAATGCTAACAGACAGCTTGGACAACGCAAAGGCCGCCTGCTCTGCAAATCTGTCCTCAAAATGTTCCTTGCTGGCATTTCTGCTTCTAAGGTCGCACCAGCCATGGTCACGCATGTTGGGTATTCAAGACCTCGGTGCGCTATGACCGGTGCACTTGAATCTGGCAGCGCACAATAGTAAGGCCCCACACAAGTGCAGACCATAGTGTTGTCCAGCTATCGTTGATAGTACGCATTGCCCAAGTCCCCCTTAAAATTCAGCTTCCAATCAGGAAGTGCACGGAGACCTAGCAGTTTAGCAGACTGATATTGGAGACGACTCCAGCCGCATTCACACCTTTGCGCATTTTCCCAAGGTGCCCAGTTGAAAGCGTGCCAGCAAATCTCAGCAATGCGTGATGCTTTGAAGGCTTGCAAGCCACTGTCAGGCAAAGCAACAGATTCAAGGCTAAACTTTGCGGTCATCTGTGCCGAAGCAGCGTGCAAGCTGGTCAGGTGCACGTCAATGTCGTGCTGAAGACTTGGGTGCCGTGCAGACGAAACAGCATGTACGTACCAAATTGCCGAAGCCCCGAATTCTCGCTTGCACCCCATCATTCTCGCCTCAGGTTCAGGCTACGGGCTCGAGTGGGAGTCCTGCGAACATAAGACGGTGCCGCTGGGACATGAAAAGGGTATCCTCGCCACACTTCCTGACCCTCAAATCATTGGCGTTAGAGTCGAAATCTTGGCAATAGGCCGCAAAGCTCCAGGAATGGCGACCTCATTCTTACCTCGGTTTGGGTAGCATCTTTGGACAGGTAAGCTGTTGAAATGCCATCGTGCGTGACCGGCCCAACCGGGAAGAAGAACAAGGTAAGGCAACACTTCTGTTTCCCTTGTGAACAAAGGAAAGTCATACGGAAAAGATGCCACACTCCGAGGAACGGAAGCTTAATGCACCCCTAAGTCCCTTAAGTTGGCTGACGGGAACGAGTTTGAAGCCACTGCAGTGCTGCAGCTCTTGAGGACACCCTTGGGTCTGAACAAGATATCAGGCCGCTTTTGGCTAAGAGATTTTCAGTGCTGCAGTCGCAAGGCCTTGAGGTCTTGCCTATCGCTGTCAGGTAGTCCACCTCTAGTGGCCTCCCGACGACACCAATGAACCGTCGGCGGCGACATGTGTATCGGACTCTGCCATCACGGCAGCCCTTCGGAACCCTGTCATCCCAGCGAAGCTCTGAAAAGCTTGACTGCATGACGGAACTGCGGACCATCTTCCACGCAGCTTCAGGGAAATCACTTGTTTTGGCGGCTGGCAATTGTTGGACGCACCGGGGAAGCGAGAGGCTTTTCCACCTACCATGTCAACAATTTAGGCAAGGACGCAGTGCAGGCGAACACTGCCCTGGTGACTGCTTGTCCAGGCACTAGCACCGGAGTTGTCCCACCCCAACCTGGCAGTCACAGGGTCATCTGCATTTGATACACACAGAAGGCAACTCTTGGCCTCCCTGTGCCTGAGTTGGGCAGATGTGCGCGTGGGTCAAAATTGTACGGCATGAGCGCAAATATCTGTTGCCTCGAAACATGGAAGCAGCTATGCTGCTACCAACATCCTCCTACATGTTTATTCCTGCCCCTGTTCGATGCTTCTGCTGCTCAGGTTTTTCGTATGTGTCTGCTGAGTGTACGGTTTTGGTATTGTGTGCGCTCCCAAGACGGACTTACCACTTGATCACGTGCCAACGAATGCATTTTTCCAAGCAGTCTTATCCGGTCTGCAGTCAACGAAAACTTTCCCATTATTGCAGGTTCTGGCAAACGAAAGTATGCTGCGCGAGCGTGTCATTAAATTGCCGGAAGCTACATTGAGTGAGCCAGAATTACGTTACGCACTCTACTTGTGAAACTTGTGAGTTTTTGCAACAACCGGATTGGTCGTGTTTACACTGTGCCTCACCACGTGGTGACATGTTTCGGTTTCCGGTTTCTCTTGCCAGGGAGCAGCAAGCTTGTCGTGTTCTCTGCCAGCTACAGAAGCCATTTCCATGATGTGAAACCTGTTCGGGGCGCTATTCTGCCAGCCCTTGGCATCGAACGCAAGCTACGTACGAGGTCCTTGGCCGACGGAAACTGTCCCTGCTGTACAAGTCTAACAGTTCTAGCTTTGCCATGGTGTTGCTGCACGATCATCTTCACACATGCAAACATGCGTTTGCATGGCAGCGGAGGGCTTGCTGCATGTCATAGTTCCAGAATTCTGAGGGCTCTATACAATGTGGAGACGTGTACGACTTGCAGGTCACAAGGGTTGATTGCATATCCCGCTTTAGAGGTAGCATCTCTTGCATGTTCCGAACGGCTCAACCTCCAGTCCATTGAAAAGTGTACAGCCCCGGCGACCCGTCCTCTTCCAAGAAGCGGTACGTGTGGCCAAAGTCCCTGGAGTCATCGTGCGGCGGACGTGGCATGCTTGATGTTCGCCACAGGCCTGCTGATCAATATGACCTGAAACTGACGGTGTCACATGAAGGTACGGGGCCTCCAACTGCTGCCAACTGCACGCGCTCGGCATCACGTCCGTGCACCGGACTTGCAAGACCAAGCGCGAGTTCCAAAGGTGCGGTTGAGCGCCCGATCCTCGAGTCTCGTGTGGACAGGCTGGCCACCGTCATCGCCAAGCTAGAGGTGACTCGACCGGAGATGTTGCGAACGACGCCTGCTCATGTTGTCCAAGCAGGCTTCGGTCGCGTGGTTCGCGACGCAGATGTGTTTGACAAGAGCGTGCAAAGCCACACTACCGCGCAGTTTTGGTCTCACTCATGGCATGGATGGATTTTGGCCAAGATTATGCTGCTGTTCGTTGTGTGCAATGGCTTCCCAGCTGCTGTGAAAGATCCGACAGCGACGCTTTGTTTGTCCACAAGCCTCGTGGTCTGAAGCCTGCAATTCGTAGTCTGGAGATCGCGCAAGAAGGTTTTCTTGGACAAGATCTGTATCAACCAGATAGATGCCAAGCTGATGACGGAGGGTGTGCTGAATGTGGGTGCATTTTTGAGGAGCTCCGAATCGATGCTTGCTTGTCGGGGCGCGCCGTACATGCGCAGGCTGGGGCTTAGACATGCAGCACAAGATATCAAGTTCAAGAGAAAGGTGATCTGATTGTGACATTTTGAGAGTGGCTTCGGCAGGTACTGGTAGTGATCTTCCGTGCGTTCTTGTTGTTGGCAAGAGATAAGTAGTCTCCACTGCTCCCTCCCTCCCTAACCTCCCTCTGTGCGTGTGCGTGCGTGTGTGCACTTGCACATGGATGTGACGTTTTCCACATGTTCATCACTCCATTTTGTCAGGTTCACGTAAGGTTAAAGGACGTTTCGGTTTGTTGGTTCAACATGTTTGTCTAGTCAGTCAGTCAGTTCGTTAGTTACTTTGCTTGTTTGTTTGCATGTGTTCGTGTCCGTGTCAGTTCCGCCGCCGGCTTGATATCGTGTCCTCCTTGAAGTGTCACGTCTGATGTATGTCGGCATAGACTATCTTTTTCAAGCGCCCTGTTCGATTTGAGGGAGCCGGGTTGGTGGTTGCCACTCCGCAGATGGTCTCATTCAATGGGTTTCTCCACAGTGGCTGGGCCCAGCACCGACGCCGGAGGTGAGGGAGCACGGTGTTGCCGCAGCCTGCTCCTTATGGCGAGCTTTCATCCTGCAAGCTTAAAGCAGATTTGGGAACAGCTGGAGGGCATTGGCACTTGAGCTCCAGTAGGCGAGGCTCACACGTCGTCAAAAGGCCTGTCAGAACAGCGATTCTGTGCCGCTGCCTCTTCGAAACATGCGAGATGGAGTCAGGATGTGCTTTTGATATGCCGTATTGTCCGAGCGGAAGCGTTTTCACCTGACGACAGCTCCAAGCGACAGTCTGTGGTGGATTTGACCAAAAGGAAACAAGTGAGCATTTTAGCTGCAGGAGGCAATCATGCAAGACGATGATTCGGTATCATCTTCGTGTCTCGAGGAGTTGGGGGTTGGGCAAGAACGTCATTCTTCAGACTTCAGGTGTGCAGAAACCTGGAGAGGTGAGTGACGTGCCCAAACCTTCTCGAACTCTGAAAAAACCTTAGCAGCCCTTGCAGACCACAGCATAAGCGTCGGCACTCATCAATGGCATGAATGCATGGCTCAATGCGCGGGTAGCAGGACGCAGAATGCATGCAGCAGCCACTACTCCCTGACCGATGGGCGTGTGCGAGCATCATTGGAAAAGTCAATGCACGTCCTGTTGTTGAACACACAACTTCGACATCTCCGTCTGGGCATTTTACTTTGCGTGGTGTCCGGGCTGGCGCTGGAATGCAGCCCCTCCTCGGAGTGCCTTGTTTGCACAGGCTTGGTCGCATGTCTGCCACCTTGCATGCAGTGAGGTTTTGCAGATGCCAAGCTTCCTGCTCAAGCACGGGCTTACTTCCGTGGGGAGTCCTGCCAGACTGCAGCGATCCGCACGAAGGAGATGCTGCTCTCGATATTCTGAGAAATGCGACTCGGAGTGACAAGCTGGCCAACATGGAAGCCAGTTCCGTTCAGGCCCGGAAGAATTTTCCTTTTCCTTAAACGAAACGACATGTAAGCAATGGCTGCTTGAAGGCGTCCTGTGGACAGCTGAATTGCCTGCTTGGGTGCCTGCAGCATTGCCATTTGCAGTTGGATGCCCTGGCTGGGTGGTGCAAAGATGCAGACTTCGTCCGGGAGACTTGCGGCAAAGACCTTAGTTTGAGTGATGCTCGATTCGACGCCGTTGCAGCGGCCACGAGCCAGGCTGGTAGCGTGTTTCAACCGTCATCCCAGGCATGGATTGTCAAGCGCTCGAGCCGCTCGCCGAGCGCCAGGAGCCACGCGAGCTGGCTCTCTGCCTGGTCGGCCAGCTCCGGGGAGTTTGCAAGGCCACGAGTGCTATGCGGCAATGCTCGTGAGAGAAAGGTGTTTCACTTTTGTGTGAACCGCTTTCGGGCCAGGCCGATGACTTCTTCTCTCTCTTCCATGTGATGCTTGCGGACTTCGAGAGCGTCGATGCGTTTCTAGTATTTCCCGATTCTTCCTGCGCGGACCTCGGTGTGACATGATACGGACAGACGCATGGGGAGCGCAGCATGCTCCGTTGCAGTGCAGCTTCTGGACTGTAGGTCTGGAAGACCGGGCTATTTTTCAAGCTGCTGCAGACAAGTGGCACAGCGACTTGAGAGTTTTTACTCGGTGTCAGCCGGATAGCTTGGACGATCCTGTTTCTCGGCTTCCAGAAGATGTGAACCTCGCGCCCTCGAGGCATGACCCAAAGGGTCCAAGCTCGATTCGGAGCATTGTGTGTGCCGTTGCGTCAGCATGCTATGTCATGAGGCGGAGAGTCAGCTGATGGAATGGTTCACCGGTAACCATTGGTGGGCGTGAGACCCGGCTGTTCGCTGCCATGCTTCTGGATCAGGATGGATCGAGCGTTCTAGGAGGGTTCTAGTCACGGATGACAGATCAGGGAGGGGCTGGAAGTGTGCCACTGATTAATGCAAGGTGCATCATTGGTACAACGTGTCCCGATGGCGAAACAACGTCTTGTCCTTGAAGCATGTGCACTACTGCGGACAAGAGGTTGCAAAGCGCATGGAAGAAACTTCGTACCGCTTCGTAGCGCGAGCCCGCCCGGATGCGGAATGGTTCAGTTTTGTGACCAGACTGGAATTGGAGTCTCTTGTGCCCGGCCACATCCTCACGAACTTCGTGGCCATGCCGATACAGGGCATCACTGAAGATTCTTTTGCAATCGGGGCGCCCAAAGACATGGCGGCCTACTTTAGCTTGTATGCTGACACGCTACTCGACGTCGACCGATTGGAGACTACGGAGGTGCCGTGGTGCAATGCTCACGCGACTTTGCGAGCTACCGGACACTGTCGGAGCCATGGCTTTTAAAGATGTAGCAACAAGCTGAGATGAGCGACGGAGCCAGGGAGTTATTTTTGTCTCATAGCCTTTGTGCTGGTCATGGCTATTGTGCCGAGACATCCAGCAGGGAGTTGCGCCCTCGCCCCCTACGCTGCATGTGCCCTTGTTTCAGATGCCCTGACGCACGCAGTGGGAATGGAATATAGACTTCGTCACATTCAGGAGCAGGTCACCCTCAAAGCTGAAAGGAGGACATGCTAAAATTGAAACTTTCAGCCCAGCAGAGTTTCGTCTACTCACGGCAACCATTCTATTGGAGTACATTCTTGTCCGGTGTTGTACGTGGTGCTAAATATTCGTCTTGGCGGTCTGGACGTGTGATTTCTTCCAGTCGAAGTTGTTGGGCAATCTCATGCTTCAGCCCTGGTCTAATTGAAAAGATTGGTAGGCAGAAGGAAGTGGTCTGATTTTCTTGGCTTGTGGTCGCGCAGCATGTGCCGACAATCGAACTGTGAGCCTCGTGAACATTTTTCTGAGTGCCCAGCCATCATGAATAGAGCCGGAAACAGTGCATTGCTGCACGCGCCTGCATGCGCTTGCTGAGGACCGTGTGGCCCGAAAACCTTTTGGAGGAACACCTGAGGCGGCAGAAGGGTGTCCAAGTCCAGAAGCGGAAATCCATATGCTTCAACCGGGTTGCGCCATGCATGCAAGGCCGTCATCACTACTGTTGCTCGGATTATGTCAGCATGTCTTTTTGGGTCCGCCTCTTCCACGACTCACCCAGTTGTGCGCACTGCAGGTACTGAATTTCGCAGACATGCCCGTGGATATTTGGAGAGCAAGCTGGAAGCTGCTTAGCTGCGGAAACTTTCATGAAGTTCGGGTGGGAGCCACAGTCTTCGTCGGTGTTCCGGCTTGGCTACGCGTTTGCGTCTTGTTGCTCAGCCAACACTTGTGTGTTGATACTATTATCCTCTTTGGTGTTTTTCTTGATTGCACTTTCTGGCGGCACTATTAAGGGGTGTCTTAGGCCGTGACTGGTTCCACGCACGTTCCAGGGCGCATGCCAAGAGGTGGCTTCTCCCAACGTCTGACGCCTTGTCGACCCCCTCCTTTTGGGTGTATCTGCTCATGATCCATAATCGCCATCTGCGCACGAGAGACAGGGGGTGGGAATGATTTGTATCCTTTGAGAATGGAGATGATGTTTTCGAGATTTCCCCTGGAAAAGGTGATGCCAGTTGTGAGGCCCCAGCCAACAGGAGATAAGTGTTGAAATCCGAACCCGGAGACCGTGGACCCCAGAACGTCTTAGCCGCCTCATCCTCCCTCGGGGGCATTCCCAGGCCTTCCAGTCGCTTGATCGCGACTTTTTCCTCACTGCTTCTGGGTGCCGGCCCTAGTGGGTTCAGATTTTTTGCGTCTGGGCTTACACAGCACAGAGCCATTTAGATTTCGAGTTGGGGTTTGAGCGTGGGCTCGGATGGAGGGTTGAAGACACCCAAGTCCGGATGCAAAAGGGTTGAAGAGACAATGAAGTCAAGACAGAAGCGAAGTCAGCTTGGCATGGGGCTGCTCTGGAAGAAGCAGGGCGATTCACGCCTCCGCCCTGACAGGTCATATGCAGATTACGATACGGTATTTGCCGCTCGCTTGGTGCATTTTCTGCTAGAAGAGGCGATTCGCCTTGGACATCCACCACGTGTGCTGGACATGGGGTGTGGCCGTGGATCGTACGTTGAGGTTCTCCGCTCCTGGGGGATTCCAGTGATGGGAGTGGATGGAAACGCAATCGTGTTGCGCACTATCCAGGAAAACGGATTCCTTTGGGATCTCACGGAGCCTCTTGACCTGAGGAAGGCTTTTGGACCACAGGTCTCTTCTACAGAGGCTTGCGAATTCGAGCTGGACGAGGGAGATAGGCGTCAAGTTCGAGAGCTTCAGCAAAAGCTCTCGGAGTTGTCGGGTTCAGAGCTTCGGCTTGGTATCCTGAGCATCATCCCATACCTACTGCAGACGGACTACTGGCCATCGCAGCATCCTGAAGGGCATCCCGAGGTTCCGATCGACGCTTCGACGGTCTGGGCCACAGATCCGACCGTCTGCTGCTTGTCTGGTGCATTGTCCTACTGGTGCTGTTGACAGTCGCAGGCTGTGGAGTATCTGAAAGCACTGTGCTGCGCAGACCAGCGATGCTTTGGCTTCTCTTTCACAGATGATGGAGGCCGCAGTCAGCAACCGCTCGTGTGCTCCTGGAACTAGCCCCTTTTGCGACGGTGCCGTGAAGGAGTGCTTCTCTTGTGGCGGGAAGTGGAGTCGGGAGAGCCTCGGCCATGCAGTGCTCCAGACTTCGAGAGTTGCGGCAAGCAAGATATCGATCAGGAATACGGGAAGGAAGACATGATCCAGGAGGGGCTGCCTCTTTGGTACCAGGCAGGTTGAGATCCAGAGATGAAAGGGAGGGGGCTTTGGAGTCTTGCCTGATGTTGCTGCAGGTGACAAATTCCTACTTCATTGGCTCCTGGGACGACAGGCGGATGCTTGAGATCGCTGGGCCGGGAACCTATGCGGAATTCCAGTTGCAGCGGCTCGGCCTGTTTTCGTCCTTGTGCAACGGCTGCCACCGCGCCACTGCTATCTGGAAGAGTCAGCAGGTACTCGTTGATGCAGGTGCAGTTTAGCACAGCAGACTGGGTGATATCCTTGGGACTTGGGGTAGAAGTCCCGAGGATGAGGGAGAAACTCGGCAGCACTTTTGAAACTGTGCCAGATGTCATGGCACGTCTGTGGATTGAGGAATGTGGTGCTCGATAACATAGTCAAGCATGCAGAAGAAGGTGTCCGGGACTCAGGCTCTGTATGGCAACTCAACAACACGCCTTCACTGCAAGGAAGGTCTGAGTCTAACGGCGGGTTGAGAGCAAATATCCCAGCCTCATAGGCCCTGGCCGGGTCCTGCCGATGCCACACCTGCCCGGTGCAGGTCATAGTCAGTTGGGGCACGAAGGGGCGCAATCTGCGCAGCCGCAACGAGGCCAGGGTCAACCATGCCGTCCCTTTCTGGTGGATGACGGTTGATGTGGCTTTCCCGGTTTAGGACGGTTTGGTCTGCAATGCCGTCGGCTATGTTCCACAGTCGTGAGCTGCATGCAAGGTGCTGCAACTGTTCCGATCTCGCGGCTTCGTTCCGGATGATCGTCTGACACCCGTCTGCAGCTTCACCTGTAAACCATTCGCAGCATGTTGGGGCTGTCCAGGAAAGACACATTGCAGCTTTTTTCTGGTCTTGTGCATGCACCAGAACGAGAAGATCTCCACGTTTTCCGCCGGGTGTGCCATGACCGAATTGATTCTGTGAGGATTTTCGCGTCGTGCGTGAGTTTATCAGTCTGTAGTTTCCAGGCCGCTGTGCGCCGTTTCGGGCATATCTCCTCTGCAGATTAGCGCTCCTTGTGTTCGTGGATCTGCATAAAAATTAAAACTGCAGCATGACGAGCTTTCTTGAAGCGACACATGCCGGAGCGGCCTCGGATCATTTCGAGCTGCAGGGCACCGCTCCGAGTAGGACCCTTTGGGTATCCGCTGTATTGTTCGATGGTTGTGAACACTTATAAGTCATAAGTTATAATTAACTAGTCAAGCCTTGCTAGCAACTCCCGCTTTGATCAACATGCTTTCCATCCTGAGGCAGGCAAAGCCATTGTACCCAGATGCGCAGCTTGAGTTGATCGACGAGTGCCTTGGTCGCAACATGTCGCAACCAGCGGGCCCGGGCGACTTTGCACGCTTGGCTGGCCCTGTCGAGCGGAGGTGGGGTGGTTTAGAATGTCAAGAAGCAGGTGCGGAGCTTCGAAACGGCTTGCAGGGACATGAAAAGTCACAGTACGGTCCTCTTGGACAAGGTCGCGGCTGGGCTCAATGTCAATATGACCAACAAAGCAACACGAAAACTGAGGAGAGGTTCTAAGAGACATATCTTGCCTTCATCGGCGTGCCCAGGCATGTGGGTAAGTGGCCACTGTGCTGGACTCTTTCGCGCAGGCTGCAATGTGGCCCCAAAAGAACCAGCCTTCAGCCCTTTCCCTCCAAGCTGCGAGCGCTTGAGTTGCATCGGGCTGCATCGGGGGCGGACAGGAGGCGGTCAAGCGACAGTATGTGCTGGCGGCCTCTTGGACAAGCACATGTGCAGCAGACTTCGACGTGGGTCCACGGTGCACAGAGTGTCCGAGGGGGCAGCAAGAAGTGGCGCGAGTGTATCCTGTCACATGAAGTTCAGGGCCAGGGTGGCGTGCCAGGCCGGAGAAGCTTTCCCTCGTCACATCCCTTTGGACTCGGCAGCCGGCAGGTCCCTCTGTTGAGATGGACAGCATCGAAGCCTCGGCTCTCTACGACATGGCGGATCAGATGGATGCTTCTCCGAATTTCTGTCGTGAGTTTAGGAAGCAATCTTCCATGTCAGCCACGAGGTTCCAAAACCCGGTGTGTGGTTTGGTGATGTTCGTTGCCTTGCTGCACTGGCCGAACACAGTCTCTTATGCGGCCCGCTTTTAGGGCCCGGTCTGTTGCTGCCAAGGGCTCAACCTGGTCTTCTTCAAGCCGCGTGGCTTTGGAGAAATGGTCAGGTTTCTCCTATCCTTAGCCCCTTCGCCAAGGATTGCAAGAGCCCTTGCAGCTCCCGGTCGGGTGCAAACACTGCAGACCGCCTGGATCGCCTCCAGCTGGCGACTATGCAAAGCTTCAGCGGCGGCTTGCACCTGACAGGAGATGGCTGTGGACAGCCAAATGGGAAGTCCTGCTTGCCCACTCCCCGAAAGAGCACAGGCACGTTGTGGCGCTTTGTCGCAGTTGGAAAGTTTTGAACACAACCAAGCTTTTGCGGCAGGGTGTTCCATCCATGGTCGCAGCCAGTACAGCCTTGCTCCCAGAAGTGTGATACTGTGCTCGTTTTTCGACGCTTATCTTTGCAAGCAGATGGAGAAGCTGCGAAAGAAAAAGGGAAGTTGAGTAGCTCCGATTGTCGCTCTTGTCGCAAGGCCAGGGGTACTGGCCTGGCAGCTAGGCGAGGCGATCTGCTTATCTGCTTGGCTGCGGGCGCGATCGATCTTCGCATGGAAGTAGGGCTCTGCAACCTTGACATCAGCTGTAGCTGTGCTCTCGAAGGCCGCGTGGCTTTGGCCCTACATCAACTGTCGTGCCGCGTGCGGCGGCTTTCTCAGGCTTGGCAGGCTTGGCAGCGGAGCATTCGGGCCTAGCTGATCCACGGCCTGAGCATATAGGACGGACGAAAGGTTGTTAGTTTCAAGAGAAACTAACCTTTCGCAACAGAGTTAGTTTCCGAGCGAGAAACCATGAGAAGCTAACCTTCCGCAACAGAGTTAGTTTCCGAGCGAGCAACTATCACAGCAGAGTTAGTTTCCGAGCGAGAAACTCACCTTCCGCAACAGAGTTCGTTTCCGAGCGAGAAACTATAAGAAACTAACCTTCCGCAACAGAGTTGGTTTCCGCGAGAAACTATCACAGCAGAGTTAGTTTCCGGGCTCCGGGTTTGTGTACGAGAAGAGAAACTAACTCCACCCGGAAAGGTTAGTTTCAGCGCGAGCAACTAACCCCACAGGGATGGGTTTGTTTCCGAACCCAGAAAACTTACACGGAACGAAAACCACCTCCGTGGGAGTGGGTTTCTTTGCTGAAATTGTTTCCCGAGGCTCGCCTGATGGTTCGAGAGTCAAACTCCTTCAGAGCAGTCGATTATGCATTGGAGTTGTATTGGGCTTTGAATCATTCTCAGCCTGTGTTCTTGTATTATGCTTCCATGGTATGTCACGGTCTGGTTTTGACTGCAGTCTCGATTGCCGCAGTTGCAAGCACATTTTAACGTTTCTTTGCTTATGTTGCTGTCGCATTGCTAATCTTCGGTCGCCGAAGCAAGCTTGCCCAACCGGAGTTTGTTTCTTGTCGGAAAACCCCGCCCCGTCCACCGCATTTTCGCCCACCACTTCCGCAGGGCTCGCGAAAAACAAACTTCTGTCAGCAGAGTTTGTTTTTCGCAGCTCAAACAAACTCACCCGGCCATAGCTTGTTTTTGGTTGTCGAAGCAAACTCGCTGAGCCGGAGTTTCGAAGTTAGTTAGTTCATTTCCCCCTCCCCCTCCTCTCCCCAGACCTTCTCCTGAGGGAGTTTGGTTTTCACTGCCGAAACAAACTCGCCCGGCCATAGTTTGTTTTATGATGAGAAGCATGATGGCATAACTATGCCGACCTTGAGTGAATTCACTCCTCAATCTCTCAGACCCTACTTCGCGACTCGCTCAGCCATGTAGGAGGCAAAAATAGTTTGTTTTTGACCGCCGAAACAAACTCCCCTGCAGGAGTTTGGTTTTTGCCGATGTTTTTGACCGCCGAAACAAACTCGTCAAGCCGGAGTTACGGAGTGAGTTTGTTTTTCGCCCCCACCCCCACCCCGCCTCTCCCCCCTTCCTTCCCTTCTCGTCTACCTCTGCCATGGCGCGTTAGTTCATCTCTGGCGAAACTAACCTTTACCCTGCGAGTTTGTTTATCTCTGGCAAACAGTGTCCCGAAGTCCCGTCCTTGAAGTTTGTTTTGGCGAAAGCTAACCACTCCTGCCTCCATCGTTACTCGGCCTGAGCCTGAGCCCCCACCCCAATGGTATCCCCGCCATTCCCCATCTCCGCCCCCCGCTCGGGTTCTTGGTCTCTCGGCTTCTTTGTCTCCCCTGCCTGTTTTGTGGGGTGGTGTCTGTGGCGTTCGCGGTCGGTTGGGGTAGGCCGGAACACCGGGCTCTCTCTACGGGCTTAAGGCCTGTGCGTTGTGTTTGCTCCAGCCTGAATCAAAAGTTGTTGACGTTCGCGTCGTACTTGCATTCGATTTCCTACCCACCCGCTCTGGCTGCTGGGGGGTGTGTTGCAGTATTGTGCAGAGGTTGGGTTGCTGCTGCTTGTTAGTAGCATTGTCATAGTCAGTGTGATCGTTGCACGTACTACACCAAAGGTGGTGGTGTTACCCCTTACCCTTGCGAATGGTGCACCGGCCCTGTATAGCCTTCGCTCTGCTACGATTCGAAGATCACTGGCTGTCCTGCGGATCATTGCATTGACACCCGTCCGCTTCCCATTAAAGCCACCTGCAGGCCAGGCCCTCCGGCCGGTCGTGGCATCGTGCTCTGACCCTCCAACACAGCCTGGAGGCTGCAAAGGGTGTGGGGAAAGGCTTTCCAGTCTTTCTTTCATTCGGCAGGCGTCCTTTATGAAGACCGGTCCTCGGGACATCCATGCCGCCATTCAGCCCATCCGGAAGCTGCAAGCCGAGGCACACAAGAGCTCGTTTGGGACAGTTAGGGAAGTTGCATCCCCAGCCTCACGCAGATCGTGGCAGTTCTGGCTGGTGCCACGATGGAAGAGGCAGGATGTGGCCTACATGGCGCCAAGAATTAGGCCATATCAGGCTGCCCCTGACCAGGCACTCCGCGACATGGTCTTTGGAGCGCGGGGCTCAGGAGCCTTGTAGCCCCCAAGCTTGAAACTGATCAGGCGAAGTTCAACTTCAAGTTGCGACACCCATAAGCAACCGGCGCTGTCATGGCCATTTCATGGACAGAACTGTCAGGATGAGATCTTGCCGAGGTTGCCCTTCCCCCAGCATTGTAGAACCTGTTATGCGCAAGCCACACGCTCGGGCCACGGAACGGCCACGTCGAAGGTGGCAGTTGTTCGCTGGCAATGAGGCACCGGAAGGTTCCGGTGGCCTTGGGCTGATTCCCAGAGAGGCAGAATGAATCTACATGAAGATTGTGACAGCACAGGCCAATAGACACAACATGGCAGGCTGGCTGTGCAGATCCAGTGTTTGAGGAGGTGGTGAGAGTCGCTGCGCTCTGGGACAAGGATGTTTCCTTTGCTTCAGTGTTTGCCCCGAATCACGACCCCATGTGTCACCTTTCCAAGATTTTCCAAGCATACAGTCCACGCACACCATCGGCTCCACCAGGACTCTAACGTGGGCTGGTATCTTTATCGTCTGGCAGCTATCGACCCGACCATGTGACACGAGGCACAGACGGTCAGGCCTATCTCCTGTATTCTGGCTGTGAACTCCTCCTGTGCTTCGGGAAGAGGCAGTCTTCGGGCTGAGATCTTTGAGCGCGCGGGAATGTACGTTGCTGCTTCATGCTGCTTCCCTCCAACCATGGGCCAGGTCCAGGCTCCAATTCAGGGAAGAAGATTTTCCGAGTAGTTTCTCGTATCCGGGCTTTTGGGTTTGATGCTCAATGGCTCATCAGCCATCAGCGTTCAGACCGAGGGCTTCACCCTGCAAAATTTGCGGCAAGCAACTCTTGTATACTCAGTGGATACAGGTTGGGCTCAACTGGCTGTGTGTGCAGGTCCGGAAGTCTTGCCTTCCAACGAGGGCGAATTCCGGAGCGTCACCAACCAGCGCACAACAGGGGGTCCAGAAGATCAGTTGTGGCGGCAGACTGCGCTTGATCGTCAGCAAGTTGTCTGGGAGATGTTCGACTGTGCAGGCAGACCAAAGTGCTCACCTCAGCATGGTCGGTGTGCCGTCGGCTATCAACGATTGCGCAGACGGATTGCCAGTTGATCAGTCTCAGATTTGGAATTTCTTGCCTGGGTGCAAAGACCGGCCAGGCACCGACAAGGTTTGCATCCCATTCTTGTCATGCAGCTACGCAGAACTACCAGTACCAGACGCCTGTTCTGTGGAGTGTGCGGCCAGAACGAGTTCTCGGATGGGCTCCGATGCGTGAAATATGCTGAATATCAGTGCTGCAGCTTGGAAGGTACGTCGTATCTCAGATTGCCCAGGGAGGGAAAGACGACAGGCTGGATTTTATAGAACGAGATAACCGGCAAATACAGATCTACTGGATCATTATAGATTCATTCCTTTCTGGCCTCCCCAACAAATTATGAATTATTGATTACAAAAAAAATCGGTATGTAAATAAAATTTTGATATATCGAAAAAACGATTTCAATCAAAAAAAATCTATTTCTATCCATAATACTTCTAATAAAATGAATTGGTATACCGAAATTATTTGAACTATTGACTTTCTAATATTCAGTTTTCAATTTTGATACTAGGAAACAGAGATAAATTATTTCGTGACATGGCAGACGTAATTTTTGCGATATAAAAATAATTATTTTATAATTTTCTTGATTCAATATTATGTTGACTTTTTATATTTCGAAAAATATTTTATATAGAATCGGGGAATTATAAAAAAGAATCTTCTCATATTTTTTTAGAGAAATATATTTTTAGATATATATTGATTTTATTGGTATATATTTTAGATATTTATTCTTGAAATTAAATGTTTCTCTAATAATTTTTCATTTATTTTATTTATTTCCTCGGTTAAAAGGAGAAATGGAATTTCTAAAAGAGAATAATTTCTATTATGATTATATTTATTTAGATATGATTTTAGATATATAATATTTATAGATTATCTATATAATGGAGAATATTGAAAGATATTCATTTCATATTCATATGATTTTATTTGAATTATTCTCGGTTCTCGTATTCTAAATTTTTGAATTTCGATATTTCTTAATGATCTAAGATCTCTGATATATATTATATTCTTTCTTAAAAAGATATTAAATATTTCTATGATATGAATTCTTTTTATTGAAATTATTTATGATTAATTAGTATTTTACTAGAATTTAATCTTTATATAGAAATATTTGAATAATAATTTAATATCTATTTAAATTTATATATATTCTATGATATTAAAAACATGTAAGGAGATTCTTTTATTATTCTTCTTCTCGATATTATATATATCCTCCCTATTATTCTATGATATGTTCTTCGATAGATTTTCACCCGCATTCCAAGACGACCCACACGAATCCTCCCCCGACGATACTCTCTGCAACCAACCCACGACACTCTATTCAAATTCAATCGATATTCTTCACATTACCTATATCCTCGCCCCCTTCCAACCACCTTCATTCGAAACTCCCCACTCCGATCACCTTCATTCGAACTTCCCCACCACGACACTCCCCCCATCTCACGACCCCATTCGCCATAATACGACTCTCGTACCCCTCTCCACGCCATTCCCCATGTTCTCGCCCGCCCCTCCATCGACACGCCCCTTATCCTGCCCTCGCCCACCACTCCCTACGACCTATACCCCTCACCCACCCCATGACTTCACAACATTCATCAGAATATCAATACTTTTGACTACTATTTCACGACACTTCCCTCGACACACTTTCACCCACATCCAGATCAGCAATATATCTCGAGAGAAGTGAGCGAAGCTCGAATTTCAAGAATCGCAGAACATCTCTACTAAATTCAAGAAGACTCTACCGATGTGCATTTGTATGGTCATCGGAAATGGGGCTGAAGACGGGTGCAACAACCCCACACTAATTCCAAGGCGACCTACAGCCACCGGAATCAAGCCAAGTAGAAGAATCAGTGTAGCCCATCTCCGCGAGCATACGACTGAACCCTTACACAAGCTACTCTTACCAGTGGTG
>CAJNDV010035989.1:0-13141 GCA_905221635.1 Symbiodinium sp. CCMP2456
ATGGTGCTTCTAAGTCTTCAGGGCCTCTATGTGGGTGGTTGTCGAAATTAGGATCCCTTTTTGGGTCCTTATTATAATACGGCACCTATTATTTAGGGTAACCCAAAAGGGACCCTAATTTTGACAACTACCCATGTTAGTCATTATCAACTCGAAAGCCGTGACAAGCCCTGGGCCCAACCCTCTGTAATCCCTCTGGTTTAGAGTTTAGGGTTTAGAGTTTGGGGTCTACGGGGTTTAGGGTGTAGAGTTTAGGGTTTAGAGCTTAGGGTTTATAGGGTTTAGGGTGTAGGGGTTTTAAGAAACCCGTGCAGGAAACCAGGTTTTTAGACTCCTACCCGGAACGTCCGCCAGCTTTTTCTCAGGCCTGCGTGTCCCTGGCGATGCCTTCCAGGTCTCCACCATTGAGGCGACATGGGATTCCGAATTTTCGGTACGCAGTTGTTGAAAGGGTCTTGTTGAGGCCCTCTTTGCCTTGGAGAGGGGGCAGAACAGCAAAGCTTGAAACCTTGAGCTCTGAAACCCCAGATCCCGAAACTCTGAACCTTGAATCTCACACTCGGCGTGAACTAGTGGATGTAGCGTGCGGGCGTTGCTGGCTTTGTTTTTTTTTGGGGGCTTTCGCGTGAGTCTGCCAGGATTGGGCAATGCGGACGTTTCGGGGCATTTGGGGGTCTCAGAATACCCTAAACCCTAAACCCTAAACCCTAAAAAAACAACCCTAAGCCCTAAACAGGAGGCTTAAGGAAGGGAGGTCACCTTAAAATTGCCGTCCTGACAATTTGAGATCCTGGCTTGCGGGTTCTACAGGGTTTCCGGTAGGGTTTGGGGTTTAGGGTTTAGGGTTTAGGGTTCAGGGTTTAGGGTTTAGGGTTTAGGGTTTAGGTTCCTGAGTTTGGAAACTCCTCTTTCGGGGTTCAAGGTTTCTCACACTGGTGGCAGGAACTTGTTCATTCCCTAAAGCCTAAACCCTAGGTTGGGCATACTGTGGGGTGTTAGAGGGTTTAGGGTGTAGTAATAGAAGTCTGCAAAGTTAGTAAGCGTGTTGGGAAGATATAGCCTGACCAAAATTTCAACATCCCGGCCTACCGAATCGAAACCCCCAACGTCACAAATTCCGACCTCTCAGCCGAAATTCAGTCCCTGCAGAGGAGGTGATCCCTAAACCATAAACTCTAAACCCTAAACCCTAAACCCTAAACCCCCTTCAAAGGCCCGCCTTCAACAGCTCCCTGAATGCCCCTTACTACAGCGGTAGAGGCGCACGACGCCATGGTGAAGTTCGGAGGCATGCCGCAGCCCCTCCGATGCGTTGAAGTTACTCAAAGGGGTCGGTTGCTGTAAGGGCGTCATGGGTTTAGGGTTTAGGGATCCTTCAGGCCTTTTTGTTTAGGGATCTTTCAGGATTTAGGGTTTAGGGATCTTTCAGGCCTTTGGGTTTAGGGTTTAGGGTGTAGGGATCCTTAAGGGCAGCCAGAAGCCCGAGGATCCTCATCTGGTGCGGTCTTCTGGAGGCCAGCTCAGGGCTTTAGGGCTTTTCGGGCTTTTCGGGCTTTTAGGGTTTTCAGGGTTTAGGGTTTTTAGGATTTTAGCGATTTTAGGGATTTTAGGGGTTTTAGGGGTTTTAGGGTTTAGGGGTTTTGGGGTTTTTTAGGGGTTTTAGGGGTTTTAGGGGTTTTAGGGGTTTTAGGGCTTAAGGCTTAGGGCTTCAGGAACTTGAGGCGTTTTAGAGGTTTAGGGTTTAGGGCTTCAGAAACTTTTAGGTGTTTTAGAGTGGGGATATAGGGTTTGGGGCTTAGGGCTTTGGGAACTTTAGGGTTTTTGGGGTGTTTTAGGGGTTCAGGGCATAGGGCAAGGAGGAACTTTGGGGTTTTCGGGGGGTTGAAGGATTTTTTTGGGGCCTTCGAGCCCTCCGCGCCCCTAAACCCCGGACCAAACACGCCTGAACGATTCGGTTTAGGGCTTAGGGTTGAGGGTTTAGGGTTTAGGGTTTAGGGTTGAGGGTTTAGTCATCTTCCCCCCGGCTAAACCCTAAACCTTAAACCTGAAAAGCTAAACCCGAAGCCCTAAATCCCTAAATCCCTAAACCCCTAAATCCCTAAATCCCTAAACCCCTAAACCCCTCAACACTAAACCCACCCAAAAAACCCCTAAACCCTAAACCCTAAACCTTAAACCCTAAACCCTAAACCCTAAACCCTAAACCCCTAAACCCATGAGTTTTGGGAGAGTAAAAGGCGACTCTCGGACCCCGGGTCTGGGCTTGTCGCAGATGGAATTTGGGAGCTTCCGAAATAAGGGGTACCTTACTTTGGGGCCCTTATAATAGGGGTACTACTATTTAGGGTACCTGATTTTGGGGGCCCTTATAATAAGGGTCCTACTATTTAGGGTGCTATATTAGGGCCTCTTATTTTCGGAAACTCCCATTTCGGAAGGTTCTTGGCCTGTTCGCCTACGTGAACATGCGCGAGGGAAAGACCGCAGCCCGTCTGCGCTATGTCCTAGGTCTAGCTACCCTTAAGCAAGCAGGGATCTTACGACGCGAGGGAAGCAAGATTTCTAGAAGATTTCAAGGGATCCTGTGTCTGAGTACGATCTAAGGCAATATAGGGGCCTGAATAATTACCTACAGTATTTTGGGGGTGCCTTCTGAGAAGTATGGTATAGTGCGCCCCAAAACCCTATTCTAATTATTAAGGCCCCTACATTATTTCCCTAAACCAAGGACATTGGGATCTTTGAATTCTCGGGATTTCTGCACATTCACGATCCGAAGCCGGAGACGGCGCAGTTTCAAGGGTTGCAGGGTCCTTACCATCAGTGTCCTTCGATTTAGGCTTGCAGTTGGGATCCGTCATGTTCTGAAAACCAAAACCCTAAGGCCTAAAGCCTAAACCATAAACTGGATCGAACATAGCGTCGAAGGCTCTAAGGTTTAGGGGATTCGTTTGGGGCTTCGGGTTGCATTTGTGATCCGTCATGCTCTGCGTTCTGACTGATAGTAATAGGAGTAGCAATAACAGTCATAATGCTCGTCATCGTAATAGGGTTCAGGGTTTAGGGTTTAGGGTTTAGGGTTTAGGGTAGTATTCATCATAATAGTAACCCTAAGCCCTAACCCTAGACCCCAAACCTTAAATCCTAAAGTAAGATTGGGGTTTAGGGTTTAGGCTTTAAGGATCCGATTTCAGCTCAGCATCCACCACAGGCCCTGAGACCAACACACCTCGTCCTTGGAGCAGGAAGAATCCAATGCTAGGGTCTGGGGTTTCGGGTTGAGGGTTTAGAGTAACCGGTTTAGGGTTTAGGGTGTAGGGTTTAGGGTTTCGGGTTTAGGGTTTAGGGTAACCCATTCTCCAAATCCATGCAGCAACCGTCGGAGCGCAGATGTACAGCCTTCCATAATTCAACCGTGGCGCCGTGAGAGCTCTCATCCTGAATGGTAAACCCTAACACCCTAAACCCCACTAGGCCCTAGAGCAGCCCAGGACCGCAAGCCCGGGGACTTCGGCCTCCGCGGCTTCTACCCCAGCGACCCCAAGGGCCAGTACGAGATGCAGGCGGGGCTTCTTTTGGGGTTTAGGGCTCTTTTGGGTTTAGGTTTTTTTTTCGAGGTTTAGGGCCGTTTAGGGCTTAGGGCTCTTTGGGGCTTAGGGCTCTTTGGGGGTCTAGAGCCTTTTTTGGGTTTAGGGCTCAGGGTGAAGGGTTATGGGTTTAGGGTTGAGGGTTTGGGGGAGATGCAGGTGGGCTCTTTGCGGGTCTTCTGGTTAAGGCTCCTTTAATCAGCCTAAAAAGGCTCAATAAGGGTTCTTTAGGGGGGGCTTTCATAGGTGGTCTCCTTAACATCTAAGGGCTCTATGAGGGTTCTTCAAGGTGCGGGCTTTTGATGGCTGCGGGGCTTCGGGAAGACTTTCGAGTCAGGTGGTTGTCAAAATCATGGTCCCTTTTTGGGTCCTTATTATAATACGGCACCTAAACCCTAAACCCTAAACCCTAAACCCTAAACCCAAAAGGGACCATAATTTTGACAACCACCCGAGTGTAGAGAGTAATCTGGCTCGCGGTTTTCGGCTTGACTTCGGGCTGGTGCTCGGGTTTCAAGGCCCTGCAACACAAATTCTACTAAATGACACTTCTACAGTCTAAACCCTAAACCCTGAACCCTAAACCCTAAACCAGAAACACTAAACCCTAAACCCGAAACACTGGTGATGTAGGGGAGGTCTGGGATGGTGGGGTCTTCCCTCAGGTAGCACAGGCAAGAAACTGCTCCTGAATGCCTTCAAAGCACCCTGAATCCAACCGGTGATCCCCCTGCAAGCCTAAACCCCCAAAGAACATGGAACCCGAAGCCTCAGCCACACCTCAGGCCCAAGAAAGTTGAGGGTTTTAGTGTCGGGACCGGGACCGACCTCCCGCACTCCCACGAGGTGAAGGAGTTGCGCAACGGACGGCTCGCGATGCTGGCCTACTCAGGCACAAGAGTTCGCCAGCAAAGCGGCATTAAGATGGATTGGTGGTGGATCTAGAGCTTGGTAAGGTTCTTGCAGGTATCGACAAGCTCGTAGTGAGGCTTTGAAAGAAGGCCTGGCATAGGACAGCAGAAGATCTGGTTAGCATTTTAGCCTCTAGAAGCTTGTGTGCAGGATTCGCGACCGCCTTGCCAGGCCAGTACAACCTAAAACCTAAACAGGAAGCCCTACAGCTTAAACCCCACAGACAAAATCAGCATAAGCTTCGTCAACCCGGGCCACAATACTGTGCACCCAAAGCCCTCTACCCTAAAGATCTCTAGCGCCTTCAAGGCTTAAGTCTTTAGAGCTTTTTGGGTTTGGGGTTTAGGGTTCAGGGTTTAGGATTTAGGGTTTAGGGGTTTGGGGTTTAGGGCCTTTGTTTTTGAGAAGCGCGCTTTTTGTAAACGGCGCCAGCATGGCAAGCGCAGTTCCGACCTATGCGTCCCAAGCGCGCTTCTTGCCAAGCGCGCTTCTTGCTGCATGGATCAAGCGGTTGGGCCACCTCCGTGGGAGGGGGTGGGGGGATGGAGGTTTAGCATGGCCTGCAACAAAACAAAGCCGATATAGCGTCAACGCACACAGAGCGTAGCTAAGCCCGCACCTCTGTGCGTGTCTGGGGCGCAGAGAAACGCACATATACGGGGCCTCTGTGCGTTTCTGGGGCGCAGAGAAACGCACATAAGGGGCCGGGGGGGGGGTGGGGGTGGGTAGGCAAAAAGGAAGCCCAGCCCTGTGTGGGGCCTCCCCCCAGCCCCGCCCCAGGTTGTGCATCCCTCACTCCCAACAGCTAGCCAAGCGCCCCGAAGCGCACAACCCTGCACAAGCGCACCCCATTCGCACCCAAGCGCAAAAGGATACAAGCGCTGAGGCCCGAAACCATCAACAACTCGGATCCGGGAAGAGGACCACTGGATGGCACGCTTGGGGCCACGTCGCTTCGGAGCTTAAGCTCTGCTTTATTATACATGCTATACATGACTATAGTACACTATACTAATATGAATATAGAGGCCTATATACTTACCTATACTATTTTTGGGGGAGGTTCCTTATTATAGTTATAGTATAATATACCCCAAAACCTTATTATAATTATTAAGGCCCCTATCTTATATGAAAGTATGGTACCCTAAACCCTAAACCTTGAACCCTAAACCCTAAACCCTGAACCCTAAACCCTATACTATTGTTATATGACAGTATGTTAGAAGCTTCTGGGTTTCTGGATGGATCGAGACTTCAGTCCCCACCTTTCCCTGGGACCGGCAGGCATTGTCACTTCTGCTGTCCTGACCCAGGACCCCGGCAGCTTGGGGGGTTTAGGGTTTAGGGGTTCAGGGGTTTAGGGGTTCAGGGGTTCGGGGTTTAGGGTTTAGGTAGGGTTTCGGGGTTTAGAGTTTAGGGTTTAGGGTTTGGGGTTTAGGGTTTGGGAGCCTGGGAGCACATAGGTCTTCGCAGGTTCTGAGGCGATGAACAGCCAAACGGCTTGCAGTTGTGACTTGGGCCCCTGGCGGGGTCTGTGAGTAGGAGCTTTCTGGAGGAATTTTGTAAGGAACTCGAGGGTTAAGGGTTTAATGTAGGATCCTGACTAAGAAACCCTGGCCCTATAACCCCAATGTATTAGGATACACATTCAGAATTCTAATAAAGACTGAGGGTTTATTAATCAGGTTCCTATGTTCGGGTTTAGGGGTTCAGGGGTTTAGGGTTCAGGGTTTAGGGTTTGGGGTTTAGGGTCTAGGCGTTAGGGGCAGGATGCCATCAAGGATCCCGGCGCCATGCAGGAGAAGTGGCCCTTCTTCGACGTTGTCCTGTCGGCTGTGGCCAAGGATGACCAGGCACCCTAAACCCTAAACCCTAAACCCTAAACCCTAAACCCTAAACCCTAAACCCTAAACCCTAAACCCTAAACCCTACCCCCCATCCTGAGGGCCATAATAGAGGGGGCCTTAAGAATTAGAATAGGGTTTTGGGGCCCATTATGCTATAATATAATTAGATGTTTTGGGGCCCACTATACTATAACTATAATAAGGAGCCCCCCAAAATATTGTAGCCTTAATAAGTACCCATACTGGCCCATACTATTTTTTTTTGGGGGGGTTCCTTATTATAATTACAGTAGAATGTACCCCCCCCCCCAAACTCTGATCGAATTATGAAGGCCCCTATATAAACTCACGTTTATCAGAGAAACTGGCTGCCCATGGTTGAAATGGAGTTCGGGACACCTTAGGGTTTCGGGGTTTAGGGTTTATAAGGGTTGTCTCCACAGAACATCCGTTTACACCGTTTCTTTCCGGGCATGTGGGGAATCGGCCTAAACCCTAAACCCTAAACCCTAAACCCTAAACCCTAAACCCCTAAACCCTAAACCCGAAAGCTGCGCGAGTTTTCGGCTCGCACTTCTACTCGCGCTTTTGCTCTCAGCTCCTGAAGCTGGGGCTAGGGTTCGGTTCAGGTGCGAGGGCTTAGGGGCTTAGGGCTCGTGGTTTAGGGTTTAGGGTTTAGGGTTTAGGGTTTAGGGTTTAGGGTTTTGGGTTTAGGGTTTAGTGTTTAGGCTTTAGGGTTTAGGGAATAGCCTTTAGAAAACCTTTAAAGACTCTTGCGAAGCAGATCTTTTGACACTGGATTGTTCGCTTGTATTTGCGATGTGATCGAACCGCAGTGATCCAACACCGCCGGCACGGTTTCAAAAGCCAAAGCCCAAAACTCCTAAACCCTAAACCCTAAACCCTAAACCCCTAAACCCTAAACCCTAAACCCTAAACCCTAAACCCTAAACCCTAAACCCTTAACCCTAAACTCTTGAGTCCCTGGGTTTACGGTTTCTTTGTGTAAACCTACTTCTCAGAGTTAAGTTAACAGCGATCCCACAAAAATGGGCCGGTTTTGGTCGAACCCTCCAGCCGAACATGGGAGTTCCCGAAAATTAGGGGTACCTTATTTTGGGGTCCTTATAATAGGGATCCTACTATTTAGGGTACTATATTAGGGTCCCCTATTTTCGGAAACCCCCACATGGCAGGGGTCGGCTTTCTGCGGCTCCGCCGCAGCCAACCGACAGGGACCACGCACTGTGGCATCGCCTTGTCTTGAGAATCCAGTGCCTCCGAGAATATAATGTTGGGGCCTAAATAAAACTACCAATGCTATTTGGGGGGTTCCTTGTTATAATTATACTATAATGGGCCCCCAAAACCCTATTCTAATCATTAAGGCCTCTTTGTTAGTAGCCGGGGCAATGAGTGATACTAACTATTCCTTGGCGCTGCTTCTTCTTCTTCGCACGCTTCTTGCAATTCTTGTTGTTGTCTGCTCTGTTCTTGTTGCTACTACCGTCGTAGAGCCCGCCCACCCTCAACACTCCACGGTTTCTACAAGGTTCTGGTAACAGACAAGCACCGCCAATAAGTCCTAAGTCCTAAAGCCTACAAGGGCTTTGGACGAGTTCTTCGAAGGATTTGGGTTCAAGCGCTTTGGGTGTTTGGGGTTTGTACCTATACTATTTTTGGGGGTTACTCAGTATAACTATAGTATGACATACCCCAAAACCTCATTCTAATTATCAAGGCCCTTACATTAAACCCCTAAACCCTAAACCCTAAACCCTAAACCCCTAACCGCCAAACCCTAAACCCTAAACCCCTAAACCCTAAACCGGAAACGCTTTGGGAGTTCCGTAGTTTCGGTTCGTCGGGCTGTGGGTTTTCCGGCTTCAAAGAGGGGGACTCCAGGAGCCCTTATTGTTTCTTGGGAGTCCCGTCGATATCATTATGATATCATTGGTTTTGGGGTTTTGGGTTTAGGGGTTTAGGGTTTCGATATCATGATCAGACTTCATATCACTATGATGAGTACGTAGTGTATCAAGTACTTTGGAGTGCCTGGGTCTAGTTCGCGCTCGCTTTGCCAAGACACCGTTGCAGTCTATTCTTCGACTTTTCGACATTCTATCAAGCTGCGAACCATGAAGCCACTGTGCCAGTTCAACATATCATAATCTACCATAGTGTATATACTCTACTAGAGTATAATGTAATGTAACACACCATACTTTTAATAGAATATGATATAATATTCCACCTGGTGAGCGGCCTCAGCAAACTTGTGCTCGGACCAGCCAAATGTGCTCACATCACTGGCGTAGGTTTTCGGAACTTATGTAAAACCCTTCTTCACTCATCACCTCTTAATGCAACCTGTATAGAACCTTACATTGACACCTCTCTCTTTCTCTCACTCTCTTTTGCTCTTAGTTCGGCTGTGACGTGCCAGGTCTGCCGGGCATCCTCCAGCAAGAGTCTGCCCTTCTTGCCCGGGGGCACGAAAGTAAACCAGAGAGCCGTGTTCCTCTAATGTGAGGGTTTAACGGGTTGCTGATACTTTCTTATTCTGGACTCTTAATGTTGCATTCTATGACATAGGGTTTTGGGAGGGCCTTTCATTAGTCCAGGCCATGTAAACTTCATACAGGCCACTTATGAAAAGTTTTCATAAGTGGCCTGTGTGAAGTTTATAGGGCCTGCGGTTAGGTTTTGGGATTTAAGATTTGGGCTTTGGGGGTTGAGGTTTGCGATGGCACATTATGACGTAACTCAACCCTAAACCCCAAACCCTAAATCGGAGTTTGCAGGAGAGCGGCGAGCGAGGTCCTAAACCCAAACCTTAGAGCTACTCTGGACTAGGGGCCCGAAGAGCCCTAAAGCCACATTAGGGTTTGGGGTTTGGGGTATTGCTCCTCAACCCTCAGCGCTTGTGGGGTTTGGGGTATAGCACCTAAACCCTAAACGGCCCCAAGCCCCCACCTTCCTGAGGCCAAAGCCCCAGAATCTCGGGAACATGGTCGGCGGTGAGGTCCAGATGTGCAAGCCTAGGGGTGGAGGTTCTTGGGGTTTACGGTTTCGGGTTCAGGGTTTGGGGTTTAGGGTCCAGGATCTGGGTTTCGGGCTGCGTGGCTGTGTGTTGCTTTGTGGTTCAGTGTTAATATAGGGGCCTTAGTAATTAGAATAGGGTTTTGGGGCCCATTATACTACAATTGTCATAAGGAAGCCTCCAAAATTAGTATTGGTAATTTTTTGGGCCCCTACATTAGGATTTCCTGTTGGTGATGAGGGTTACGGTGGGGTTGAACCGCTGGCCAAAGGAAGCCAACCGAGGTGGACTCCATCGCTGCCGTTTGTGTGTTTGTGTCTACTAGAGGGGCCTTAAGAATTACCTAGGCACCTATGCTATTTCGGGGGGATTCCTTGATAAAAATTTTTTTACTGTAGAATATAAGAATATACCCCGGGTTTAGGGTTTAGGGTTTAGGGTTTAGGCCGAGACCCTACTGAAATTATGAAGGCCCCTACATTCTGTCGGGAGTCGGAAGCATTCTGGCAGTCAGCACGTGGTGGGGCGCTGGGAGCTGAAGGGAAGTGCAGGGCTCATGGCGAAGACCTGGCAAGTTCCCCAGCCCGTTCCGCTTGTCAGGTCTTTCTCTCTATGTTTTCTCTCTTTTTCTATTTATATGTATATGCATATGTATCTATATATATATATATATATATATATGTATTTATCTTTTGCTCTCTGTCTCTCTCTATCTCGCTCTCTCTCTTTCTCTCTCTCTCTCTCTCTCTCTCTCTCTCTTGCTCTCTTCCTGCAAGCATGCGTTATTGCATCTAGGGATGGTGTCCGTATCCCTTGGCACCAGAGGCTCTCGGACCTGCATCCAACAGTGGTGTCTGGGGTAATATAGTAGGGCCTAGATTACTATAGGGGTCTTATAATAGTTACCTAAACTTTTTTGGGGGGTTCCTTAATTTAATTATGGTTAGGGGCCGAAAGAACTACTGTCTTTAGGATTCCTTGTTATACTCATAGTAGAGTGTTCCCCAAAACCTCATTTCTAATTCTTAGCGCCCCTACATTGCCCATGCTGGACCTTGCCAAGCACGCTTTGCTTCAAACGGCTATCGCACTATAGAGGCGGAACAAATTGTATTCGTGTTCCCCTAAAGTCCTTCTATGTTCAGATTATTAAAAATACCCCAGCAGCCTATTGCACTCATTAAAGCCCCAAGGGTTCACATTGAAAAGGGTTGCATGGACAGGCCGAGTTCGACCCTCTTGGCTTCTCCGATCTGATCGATGCAGCCTGGTTGCAAGTTGCAGCCGAGTCACCTCCTCCTGCTGCTGCTGCTGCTGCTGCTGCTGCCGCCGCTGCTGCTGCTGCTGCTACGCTGCTACCACTGATACTGCCCCTCCGCTACCACGACCTCGACCACGACCACCACGACTGCGATGATTGCCAGTGCCACCACCACCACGACGACTACTGACTACTACGACTCTTTACCACCACAGCCGCTACCACCACCACCACCGCTACTGCTACTGCCACTACTCAGTAAGAAGCCCTTCCACCGTTATTTCTCTAGAGGTTTTGTGAAGGCATGTGCGATGATTGCGTAAGATTGAAAGCGAGCCTTTGCAGAGTGACACGTTCCGTTATTTAGCCCTTCTCGGCAGAAGCCAGCTCGAAGAAGTGATCACTGAAGCCCTTTTCGGCTTTCCTTGCAGGGTGCGGGAAAACAAGGGGCGCCCAGGGTTGTTTTCAGTTTTGCCGAGCTGCCATATTTCGCTGGCAGCGGAGCCGGTTTAGATCCAGGGCGGCGGGCGCTCTTTGACGGGCTCCAGGGCGCGATCCTGGACTTTGCCGTGAAGTTTTTTGTGTGGTGTGAATTGTTTTCTGTGGGGACCTCAGTGACGAGGGCTTGGGTCAGTGCGTGTGACCTGCAAGGAAGGCCGATGCGGTCTTACTATGAATCGTTCGGCGAAACGGTTGTGAGTGATTCGAATGGGGAATCGGATCAGCCGTATGAGCACGGCTTTGAAGATGATGATGGTATGGTGCGCCGCTCCCCGGACAATGCGGGCACAGGCGGCATTTCGAGTGATTCTAGAGACCGCGGAGATGAGCCACGATGGCGTGGCAGTGCAAAGGGGTCTCCCCCGATGCGACAGCCGGCATGGGACGGATGGTCCGAGGACGGCTCGTACCATGGCTTCGGGTCTACATGGGACGGAGGCTATGGAGGCAATGAGAATTGGGGCTGGAGAGGCGGCCCCGGTGATAGCATGTCTCAAGTCGGCAATGAGAACTGGAGCTGGAGAGGCGGCCCCGATGATCGCATGTCTCAGGTCAGCAATGAGAACTGGAGCTGGACAGGCGATGGCACGGAGCATGACTGGGACAAGCGAAGCACTGAGAACTGGAGCTGGAACACTGGCTGCGCCGGCCAAGGAGGATTTGGCGGTGTTGTCGGTGAACAGGGGCCGAAGAAGAAGCAGCTCCAATGGGATCGGGCGGCCTTCTATGTCGGGGACCGCGAGTACCACGAGCCCTACGAGTTGATCAAGGACACCTCGGAGGAGGTTCGCGACTCCAAGGGTGAGGTGAAAGTGGTGGGCGAGGATGATGTTTTGGCGAAGGCCGAGAAGAAGCCCGGCGGCAGGGTCTCCAGCACCTATCCGCCCGTTTTCAGGGCACGTCCTCAGGAGAGCTACGCCGAGTGGAAACGGGCTGTGGAGTTTTGGATCGGAGGTGAAGGGGGACAGCTTCCTCCGGAACTGATCGGGCCAAGGATGATGGTCCAACTTCGCGACCGAGCAGCCCAACTTGTGAAAAGGCTCAGCAACAAGGACGTCAACGGGCCGGGCGGCATGCAGGTTATCTTCGATGAGCTGGAGAAGTCGCCCTTGATCAGGCAGGTGGACAAACACAAGGTGGACGAGCATCGGCGTAGGCTCATGCAGCTGAATAGGGCCCCGAATGAGTCGATCGAGAGCCCGGACGCAACTGCCCGGGTTGGACAGCTCCCTTGCCATGGGAGAAGCCTTCTTTGTGGGGCACCTGCTGGACCACGCCCATTTGAGCCGCCGCGATAAGGCGATGGTCAAGACCAAGGCGGGCTCGGATGTGGACGAGTATTTGGTCACTGGAGCACTGGTGGATTTGGCCTCGGAGTTGGAAGGGGAGCCCGGTATCCCTTCGGACTGTCCGAGCCGAACATCGCCAGGATGGCGAGGAGTGGATGCTGCAGCGCGGTGATGCCAGGCAGCGCTTTGGTGCCGGGGCCAATGGTCAAGGGCGTGTGGCTTCGGGAACTCCGGGAAGCAGGCCTGCCAGACACTCCTTTGCCGCAGAGCACGGTGAGCTCGATGAGGGCGAGCCAGAGATGGGCGAGGATGACTTTGAGGAGGGAGACACCCCTCCGGAGCTTCTGGTCCGCGAGAACGAGGCCTTCGGCATGCAGTGCAAGGCGAAGCAGAAGATCGCGGAGGTCAAGAAGCTTCGCCAGTACTACCGCAGGCCGGATAACGAGGCTAAGCGCAAGGCCTTGGCAGAGCAGATGAAAGTCAACCCTTGCCACAGCTGCGGCGAGCTGGGCCACTGGAGCAGGGAGTGCCCCAATCCAAAGAACCCCACCTCCTCGTCGACGAGCAGGCCTCAGCAGGTGTTGGTGGCGCGCACCCGGATGGCACCTCAGAGCAGCAATGCCATGGCGGATCGCGAGTGGGATCTGTTGGTGTCACTTTGCCGAGCAGAGTCAACGAGCTCGGGATCAAGTGAGCAG
>CAJNDV010035990.1:10080-23530 GCA_905221635.1 Symbiodinium sp. CCMP2456
TTTTTTTCCGTTTATTTTGGTATTTTTTTCCGGTCGCGCGGCTCAGTGCCCCCTCCAAACGGGGGAAGGAAGCCAGGAGGTCCCCAAACACGAAACGGAAAAAAATACCAAAAGAAACGGAAAAAATACAGAAAAAAATCAGAGACCATCGGAGACCCGGGGTTTCGGGGAGGATATAGGGTTTGGGGTTCAGGGTTTAGGGTTCAGGCTTTGTGATTCAGGGCCTCGGGTGTAGGGCGGGTCGACTCGACACTGTCATTCCCATGGTGCTCCGGTGCTCTCTGGAGGCTTCGATGTCGGCATGTGGAGTCTTTTGATGCACTGGGAGCAGTCCATGAAATAGTCCGCGGAGTTGCAACATCAATTGAAGCAGTCGTGGCGGCTGTCGTCATGATTGTAGTCTGAGTCGCCGTTGCTTCAGATCAATTCAGCTGTAAGCTATGGCACCTCTCGAAACGAAGTCGTCGTAAACCGAGAGATCCTACGACGAAAGCCAAGATCCTGGACCTAAACCCTAAACATCCCTATGCCCTAACCTCCTAAGCCTTGCAACCTGAATTCCAACAGCCTCAACAACTCTGCAGGTGCCCTTCGACTATACTGGAGGTCCCTATGTGCAGATGATCGACTCCGAGGAGGGATGCTGGTCTGGTGTTGCATGGCCAGACACCGTTCGGGTACGGTATGGGACTTTGAAACCCTAAACCCTAAACCCTAAACTTTGCAGTTTAGGCTTGAGGGTTTAGGATACAGGGCTAGAGAAAGGATGCTGAGCGCAAAGACACAACGGAATCCCCGAACGAGTTCTGCACCCTACGAAGCCCTACACCTCAAGAACCCGTGACCCTAAATTCCGTGAGCCCGCTGCCCCAAGCCCTACAAGCCCTGAACCCTTGATGTTAATGCTTTCGGCCGTTTCTTTCTGGCTGATAAGGTTGGCAGCGGCCGTAACATCCGGCTGAACATGGGCACAGGCATGCTGGTTTTGGGCTTTTGGAGTTTGGGGCTTTGGAGTTTACTGTTTTGCTGCTACTATATTTCTGTTTCCAAGTACTGCTGGTGACAAAAATCCTGAGATCTTGCCTACACTCTGTTACAAACCCTCCTTCCCCCAACCCTGACCCTTGACCACCCCCCCTACCCTAGCCCCCAAACCCAAATCGAGAGCCCTATTACTATGGCTTACCTCCGAAGGCCCGTAAAGCTGCAATGCAAGAAAGGATAGCCCAGCTTCAAGCTGGCTATGCGACCTGCGAACATCAAGGACAGTCATCTTGACAACAATACTTAAGTTGTTCAGAGGTGCAGTATTATGTGTGTATATATATATATGTACATAATGTATATATGTTATAGACATGTATGCTTGTGTACATGTGCGTATGTATACATACATATGTATATCTCTTCATCTGCTGTTTTGCCTACTTGTTCTTATTCCTACTTGCAGCTCTATTACAGCAATGCTACTGTCTGTCGGTGCCGATCGAGACCTGACGGAAGTCTGAAACTGCAGGGTGACAAAGCCTGGAAACTGGAGGGTTTGGGCTTGGGGGCCCTAAACCCTAAACCCTAAACCCTAAACCCTAAACCCTAAACCCTAAACCCTAAACCCGTTTAGGATTCAGGGTTCAGGTTGGCTTCACCCGAGAGGGCTGGTGGTTGCCCGGTCAAGAAGAGGGTGGTCCCTGGTTAGGGACCTTTTAATGAGGCTCCTACCTTTTAGAACCTACCGATGGTCTCCAGTGTAGTTCCTTTTTTGGGGGTTACCTTATAGGACCCGAGTTACAAACTTGGTTAAGCCAAAAACAAGGAACTACAATGGAGACTATAGGTATATTAGCATACCCTAAACCCTAAACCCTAAACCCTAAACCTTAAACCCTGACTTTCCGAAGATCCCGGTTGAACAGGTTGCAACACTCACCTGACAGCCGTGCACGAGCTTCTGCATGCCTTAGGCACCTGAGTCGCAAGAAAGCCACTTCTTGTGGGTTCTCGCGCGGAAGACTTTGTGGTGTTGAGCTTGGTTTGGGTTTCGGATTCAAGGTTTGGGGGTTTCGGTTTCTGTGCTTTTTGGCATTGTATGTTCGGGAGATTGGAAAATACAAGGCCAAGTCTTCTGTGGTGTTGTTCTCGCTGAGTTCCTGGACTTAATCCGGTCTCATCAATTCCTTGGTGTCCACGTACACCACTCTTTTCATCGCCTCAATCGTTGTTAGTGTTCGTCGCTGTGGTTTTTGGACAGAGTGTGGCTTTCTGCCATGTGCGTGTTCCACCTCGATTTAAATCCTGCATTCCCTCAAGGACCCTAAACTATAGGAACTATGGTACCCTAAACCCTAAACGCCCTAAACCCTGAACCTTCAACTACGGGAATTTATGTTATGGGCATATAATGCAGGATTTACATTACGAACCGTAGAGTCGAGGTGCCTCCCTAAGCTCTGCATCTTGGTGTCTGCCCACGGTTCAGGGTTCAGGGTTTAGGGTTTAGGGTTTAGGGTTTAGGGTTTAGGGTTTAGGGTCTTACACCCAAGTACTCGTTCTACGGTTGATGACATAGATCCTGCATTCTGTACCTATAATTCGGAGTATGCCATAGTAGTTCCCATAGTTTAGGGTTCAGGGTTTAGGCTTTAGGGTACCATAATTAGTAAACCCCAAAAGTTGGAAACCGGATTAAGGACAATTAGTGCTGGGATTCCCTAGAAGGCTTTTGGTGGGTTTCCAGCTGTTGGGCTTCTACTGTAGGAATATAACATCATTCCCATGGTTCAGGGTCCTTAAGGCAACGCTGGATTTATATCATCAGCAGCACTACAAGCCCATCCAGACCCAGATGTGGGTGTGACTTGTGCTCTGTTTTCAAGTGGCTTGTCCTCGATGCAGGGTTTCGGGATTGTGGATTGGCTTCCTTCAAGGCCAAGTCGGCATCAGTAAGATAGACCTCCACGGCAATAACATGAAGACACAGCAGCAGCTGAACCCTAAAACCGGAAACGCGAATCCCTAGCGCCTAGACCCTCAAACCCTTAAACCCTGAAGACACTGGATGCTGAACAATGAAGCCCAGCTCCTAAACACAATCTCAAACCCTGAACCACTAATCTTTCAGGTCAGAAGCACGAGCAATCGCGACCCGACCGGGATCACTTCCTCGACATCCGCTGGAACAATGCCTTCGAGCCGCAGATGGGTTCGGGAGGTGTAGGCTGTACCCATATTCTTCATTGTGGTTGCCTTGTTTGGTTTAACCCGTTCTATATTCAAGGATCCGAAAATATAGCTTCAAACAGGAACTACAGAGAGGATCATAGGTAGGGTTCAAGGAGCCTGTCAGTTCGTAGGGCTCGGTAAAAGGAAGAAGATGCTTGTAACAGGAAGGAGCATTGTCGATCCTTAAAAAACGGAAACCATAACTCTAAACCCCAAATGACGTGAACCACTCTCTCCAGAAGGTAGCTCCAATGCAGTTGAAACTTGTTGGTCGATTTAAGGCGTTCTGGGGTTTAAGGCTTGCGGCAGAGGGGGTCGAGCTTTGGTTTCAGGTTAAGCATGCATGACCGGCCAGCAACATCTGTTCCACAGGCTTCCAGATGATTTCAGCCAGACGAGTAATGACAAGTAGTAGTAGTAGTAGTCGTCGTCGTCGTCGTCGTGGTGGTTGTGGTGGTGGTGGTGGTGGTGGTGGTGGTGGTGGTGGTGGTGGTGGCATAACAGTCGTCGTCTAGTAAAAGTGTTGGAGTCGGAGTGGGAGCGGCAGTGGAAGGGTAGGAGTAGGCATAGCAGTAGGAGTAGGAAGGTCAGAGGAGCAGGGGCAGGAAGGGGAGTGGGGTAGGGGTGGGGTAGGGGTAGGAGTGGGACTAGGAGCAGTAGTCGAAGGCTCTACCACAGAACCTAAACCCTAAACCTTAAACAAACAAGACCTACAATGAAGCCTTGGCATGCCCTAAGCCTTCAAGGCTGGTCGGAGCCGACGAAGACAGCCGAGCACCCCAAACCCCCCACACTTAGATATGGAATGGCCAAAACCCCAAGGGTCCAAGTGCCTAATAACCATATATATTCTCCCAAATATTACCCTACATACCTACTATCCTAACCCCAAGTACTTTATTATCGGGGTCCTTTGGACCCCATAGCGAAACTCTGAGCCCCAAGCCCTGAGATAGTCGACGAGAATTTGCACAACTTCGAGATTTCGGCCAATGGCCCTCTGCTTGCAAGAAGCTTGGAGTGGGCGTAACTAGAGACTTTGGGTTCCTAGCTCCAGGGTGTAGGGTTTAGAGTTCCTTGCTCTAGGGTTTAGGGTTTAGGGTGGTTTTGGGTTTAGGATTCCTTGCTCTAGGGGGTTGGGTTTAGGGTTTAGGGTTCCTTGCTCTAGGGTTTAGGGTTTAGCGTTCCTTGCTCTACGGTTTAGGGTTTAGGGTTTATAGTTTCAGATTTCATAAGTTTTTCGAAAGCCTGCCTCCTTGGGGCCACACCTGTAATCTCCATTGCAGTTCCGCTTTTGGGTTACATTATATTGGGATCTCAAGGTGAAACCAAACAAGGAACTACAATGGAGACGCAAGGTAATACCCCCAAACCCTGAACCCAAAGCCTAACCCCGTCACCGAACATGATTGTCGTGGGAGTCATCTAAGTGTCCAACGAGAGCTTGCAGATGATTTCCTCGAATCAGGGTTATCCTACGGCTGATGATCTAAATCCTGCATTACCCATAATTAGGAATGAGCCCTAACTCCCATAGTTTAGAGTCCTTAAGGTAATGCAGGATTTCCATCATCAACAGTACTCCACAGTGGCTTCGATCCCACTGTTGAAACTGTGGAAGCACGTAGCCCGAGTTGGCGGCCTCCTCTGCCGCTCGAGATGGTCAGAGTCCTTAGAGGGTTTCGGGTTTAGGGTTTAGGGTTAGATGCCTCTTGTATGCTGCAGTTGCAAGCCCTAGTACAAGACTTCTTAGTTGCGAAATGTGGCTACTGCTAGAGGTCCTGATTGCAGTAAAGCAGAGACAGCTGCAAAACCCTGCGCACCAAGCCCTACACTCTACACCACAGTCCTTATTTGGGGTGTTATTATGGGGAGACCCGTAATGAATGCCATACTGCATATGTAACTAGGCCCACGCATAACTCCAACTATTTGGCCCTTGGGTTTTCCAAGTATAGTTCATGTACGGGACTCAATTATTTCTCAATGCAGCCTAATGGTTTCGAGGTTAAAGCACCTTTCCTGTGGCTATGAAACAGTAAGCCTGTACGTCTGACTCCAAATCCTTTTGGACCGCAGCCATGACTTTTTCTTCAGATCCGCAAGAGTACCTCAACTGATGCCATTGCACGACATGTTGAACCACCTACCTAGTTGCACTATGTTACTACAATCCTAGCCATCTCAAGCCTTATGATACAACCCTCAGCCCTAAACTGTCCTCGAAAGTCCTCAAGGCTACACCGGCAGGCCGTACGAGACTTGACAGATCTACGGCAGTGGCTGTCGTTCAGCAGTTCTGGTTGGCGGCTTAATATTTAGGTTCAGGATGAGCCCTAGTTTCATGTATATAAAAAAGGCTATAATCGTTGTTTTGGTTTCAGTAAGAAAGAAGAGCAGGTATAGAGACAACTACATACTCGCATAGCCAGACACATCCAGCCATCCATCCATACATGCATGGGTGCACGCATGCATGAACGCATGGCATGTGGATACGTGAATATATGTATGTATGCATGCATGCATGCATCATGCATTCTTGGTTCAGTATGCTGGTGGTGAGTGTTGCTGCGTGGGCAGCAGTAGGAATGTAATTGATTACGATCGTGTCGCTGATGGCGGTGTTGGCGATGGCGTTGAGGACGATGAGGGTGACAACAATGACGACGATGATAGTGATGATGATGATGATGATGATGATGATGATGATGTCGATGATGGCGATGATACTGAGGCCAGTGACAGATGTGGGGCTGTGTCGTGGTGTTCGTTGTCAGTCGTCGCTGTGACTTTGATGATGGCAATATTGGCGACGACAGGTGATGATACTTGTGATGGTGGTGATGGCGATGTTGTTGTTGTCGTGGTGGGGGTGGCGGCGGTGGTGGTTGTTGTTCTTGTTCCTGCTGATCATCATATTGCTGCTCATGGTGATGGTGGTGGTGAGGAAGATAACGACACTAACATTGCGTAGTGTCACAGTAACAACTGAAGGGAGGGGTTTCGGCCCTGTGCTGATAGCAGCGTGCATAAGGCTTCGCCACCTGACTGCATTCACCTCGTGGAAGGGGGGTTGCCATCAACGTTTGCACCTGCGAGCTGAAACAGGTGGACCCGGTTGTTAGGATTAATTAAGCTTAGGCTATAGGGTTGAAGCGGTTTTGGGTTGTGTTGGGGTTTAGCGCTAGGATCTAGAAACTCCTTGGAGTCTCGGCGCCAAATGCTCCTGGATGCTTTCTGTCTGAGGATTACATGTCCATCATGCACTATTCCCGCTTCGCATTTGCCAAGAATTCCATTGCGGCGGATATGTTGGCAAGCTGGCTGGAGACCCCAAGCCCTAAACCCTGAAAGCCAGAATGCTAAGCTCTAATCTTTGTGTACAAGTCCAGAGGTTTATTCATCCGGAGGTGAAAGATCCCAAGAGGCTTGTAAGATGCATTTCTGACGCATCGTCGATGTGATCTTTTGGTTGGGTATGGCAGAAGCCCAAAACCCAAAGACCCAAACCCTCAAGTCCCTAAACCCAAACCCCTCAACTCTAAACCCAAAGCCCAAAACCCAAAACTCAAAACCGTACACTCCAATCCCTCTCAACACTAAGCCTTAAACCTGTGTTCCTCACAGCTTCCAACGAGCTTCCAAGACCTCTTCCTGAACCTCGTTTTGCAATCCCGAGCCTCAAGCAACAAGGCCCAGAACCCTAAACCCTAAACCCTAAACCCTAAACCCTAAACCCTAAACCCTAAACCCTAAACCCTAAACCCCAAGCCCCAGATCTCCTACCCCAACCCTTACAGTAATATAGGGGCCTAAATGCTAACCAGTACTATTTTGCGGGCTCCTTATTGAAATTATGGTATAGTAAGCCTACGTAACTTTAGCTAAACCCCCGCTGTTAACTTTCAAGTTCTGAAATATATCTGCCATTTGAGCGTTTTTGTTCAGGTCTCCTGGACGTTGAACCAGCTGGGGAAAATCGGGATCGACACCAAGGACCTCCCTAGCAAGGGTTCCAATCCAGAGGCTGAGGTTATGGACTGTGGGGTTATGGTTCCGGCTTTCGGATGTGAGGCATGCGTTGGGTTGTAATTGCCCCGTCACCATTGAACCGACATTGGGTTCTCGTTCCGAGAGATTGTCGGACAGCTGGGTTCGTGATTTCGAGTTGTGCAGGTTGCTTCATCACAGATGCGAAACTTCAAACTTTCTTCAAAATATCTCAACCTTGGTCCTTCTTCCGAAAAGTTCATACCTTAAGCTGCCACTATTTGTTCGCAGGTTCTTACTCTAGACTCCTATTAGTATGGAGTTTGTAAGAACCTTCCAAACAGTAGGGTTTGGTAGTCTTGGCAAACCGAACTTTGCAACCGAGCTCCTGATGCAGGGGGTTTTGTAAGTGGAGCAGGGCTTAGGGCTTTGGGTTTAGGCATAAACCTGTGGAACTATAATGAACCCTAAACCCTAAACCCTAATATGGAACCCCTCAAAGCCTAGTATAACTTCGGCAGCCCAACATGAGCACCAGGCCTAAGACCAGCGTACAGATGCTTCGATGTCTCGATCAATCCATCTATCCATCGTTCTATCTTTGTGTATGCGTTTCTACAGCGATCACCGTACATATAGCATGTAACATATTCTTTTATTTTTACAGCAGGTGAATCCAGCTTCACTCTTGCCTGCATGAAGATACACAGGTAGGACGCAACATCGCATGTATGTAGGTAGGTATGTTTGTATGTATGCAGATACATATGAGTTTTGTGTGGAGAGACGCCTGCCATGTGTATGTATAAAAATGTAAAGGTGTATGTATAACATTTTCGCACATGAACCCTTGCATAAATGCGAATGCATATGTGTATGTAGACGTGCATACAGGCTTTCATACATACACACATACATAAGCACACACCCTATACATACAATACATACATACACACATACATGCATAACTGTGTGCATTATACATATGAGTCGTTTGGACATATGGGTAGATGTTTATGTTGACACTTTTGGACGTGTGTGCATATATACACATATGTATATATGTATCTGTAAATGTATATGTATATGGATATGCATTTGTATGCATGCATGCATGCATGCAGACGAATACATATACAAATACAAATACATATATATGTATATATATATATACATATATATATATACATGCGTATACACCTACATACTTACAGGCATACATACATACATAAATACATACATGCATACATACATGCATACATACATACATGCATGCATGCATGCATGCATGCATGCATGCATGCATGCATGCATGCACACATGCCTACATACATACACTGCAAGCTTGACGATCGTGTTGTACTACTTACTAGTACATACGTCTACTTGTATGTGTAACTGGAGGACCAGGTCGGTTAGTAAGTAAGTTACATGTGATGTTACAGTTACAAGTGTCCTGAGGGGAGTTACACTACTGAAAATTGCTTACTACGGACTAAGCCCCGTGACCCGTCATGTAGTCCATAAACACTGAACCCCAAACCCTCAAACCTTTAGTATGCCCCATAAACTCCGATGCAACCCTTAGCCCCAAACGCGAAACCCCCCAGCCTAAGGCCTTGAATCCATTGTAAACCCTAAACTTGTTCAACATGTTTTCCTCTGGCCCCGGCGTTCTGATGTCGGGTGGGCGAGGATTCGACACTCCAGCCTCGCAACAGTGGCGCAGAAGCAAAGTGCTGGGTTTTGACCTTTAGGGTTTGGCGCCAAAGGTCCTGGCTTTCGGCTTGAGGATTCGCAGGGCCCAGGGTCTTGGACTTAGGGTTTGTGTATTTGGGTAGTTCTCTAAATTGGAGAGGGGTGCCGTACTTTTTTGGGGACCTAGATATGGGCCCGAATTGAGAGAACTACCCCTTTGGATTATGAGATGTATATTCTACTATAGCTGCAAAAAGGAGCCCCTAAAACCCCATTCTACTTATTAAGGCCCCTACATTAGGCTTGTGGGTTTCTGTACCAGTCGTCATCGTCGTCAACCCCTAAACCCCTCAGAAAGCCCACCACTCCGACCCTGCACCTTGGGGTCTAGGGGTTCAGGGGTTTAGGGGTTTAGGGGTTCAGGGGTTTAGGTGTTTAGGGTTATTAGGGGTTTAGGGGTTTAGGGTTTCGGGTTTAGGGTTTAGAGGTTTAGAGGTGTTGGGTTTAGGGGTTTAGGGTTTAGGGTGAAAAACCCTAAACCGAAACCCTGAACGCAAGATCCGCACCAAAGCGAGGCATGTACAATGGCAAGCTCGGTTCAAGCAGTCCGGCTGCAAAAGTGAGTTCTAGTCTGCTGGATGTTGTGGAGCGTCAAGGTTCTGAGAGCAATGTCTACTCTTTAGGGTTTGGTTACATCGGGGTGTTTAGGGGTTAATTAGGGCCTAGGGTGTAGAGTTGGGGTTTGGGCATATAGGGGTTCCGGGTTTTGGGCCCCTATACTAGGCTCGGGGGCTTGGGCTGGTGGGTGGCAGGGCCTCTGCCGCCGGAGCATTTCACAAGTTTGTGTTCGAAGCCTTGTGGGGTTAAGGAAGACCACCCATCACACCCCTAAAGACGAAACACCAGTCCCCTATAAACCCCGAAGGGTGCATGTAGCCATATGAGTATACTTTCGCCCTAAAGCACCTATCTAGGAACTACTTTACGGCCTAAGTCGGCCTAAGTACATGCCATATGAGTACACGAACCCTGCGAGTTGCACAACAGCGGGCTTGCTGCAGCAAGCTCAGTGGCCTTGAATGGATGAGGGGATCTCTTAGGGTGGTAGGGTTTAGGGTTTAGGGTTTAGGTTTTAGGGATTCTTAACAATGCCTGCACCCAGACATGATGCAAAGCAAGTCCAAGTTGAAGTTTGCTTGCACACTCAGTAGCTTTTAAGATGTTTCACAAACTCCGCGCTTGTCTCCGTCTGGGCCTAAGTCTACCTCCAACGCTGTCAAAGCCCATTAATAACTGCCTGACTCTGGACAAAAACGCTGATCCGGTGTTTGAGCATTTCAGAAGCGTCCTGTGGGTTGAAGAACAGAGACGGCTGGAAAAATGGGGCTTAGGGTTTAGGCGTTTATGTACGCTATTACGACGACGACGACAACAACAACACCACCACCACCACCACCAACAACAACAACAACAACATCAACAACAACGACAACAACAACAACAACAACAACAACAACAACACACCAACACCAACACCAACACCAACACCAACACCAACAGCAACAGCAACANNCACCACCACCAACAACAACACCAACACCAACACCAACACCAACACCAACACCAACAACAACAACAACAACAACAACAACAACAACAACAACAGCACCAACAACACCAACAACACCACCACCACCACTACCACCAACAACAACAACAACAACACCACCACCAACAACAACAACAACAACAAAACCACCACCACCACCAACAACAACAACAACACCAACACCAACAACAACACCACTAACAACAACAACAACAACAACAACAACAACAACAACAACAACAACAACATCAACAACAACAACAACTACTACTACTACGATTACTACTACTACTCCTCCCCTAAAGCCTGAAACCCTAAACCCTAAGCCTAGCAACCACAGGGAATACTGCGCCAGTGATTCAGGGCCCTACACTGGGTGCTTTGGGCTCCGACCTTGAGGGGTTTAGGATTTAGGGTTTAGGGTTTAGGGTTTAGGGTTCAGGTGAAGATCACTGATCTGTTCGTTGCTCGAACCGGTCCCTTCAAACTTCAAACCCTATATTCTCCCCTGATCACGACCTGCAAGTGCACACATACTCTATTACGCCGTGCTCAAGACTCTAGCCAGTCATGGCACTTAAGCCTGAAATGTAACATTCGACGCCTAATTAGCAGCGGCACCGTGGCAACGCGAGCTTAATTGCTCAGGGCTTAAGCTTCACGAGACATGCCTGGAGCAACCCGTGACAGTCAAACTCTTCGACTCTTAGACTTTCGGCAGGTTTTGCAGCATGTGGGAGTTTCCGAAAATGAGGGGTACCTTATTTTGAAGTACTTAACATAAGGATCCTATTATTTTGCATTAGGGTCCCCTATTTTCGGAAACCTCCGTTTGTGTGAGCTTCTCCGAGCTGAGCTCGAATCATCTCGAATCTCAGCATGAGGGTCCGATTCGGCTCAGTCTCGCGTGAACCAGGCTGAACGTAGAGGGAACGCCATAGTAAAGCTAAAACATGGTTTTTGGATGATTGTGCAAAGATTTCTTATGCTGCAGCTTATGGGTTTGTGGACAGTGAGATAGTGATGTTCCAACTTTCTGGCTTCTGCCTTTTTCTTTGCAGCCCTTATTAACCCTAAACCCCAAACCCCCAAACGCTAAACCCTAAACCCTAAACCAGATCATTGGAGTGCTATTCTGTTTATGGGGAGGCTGGAGTCCCATGGGCTTTCGGGGGAAAATCCCAAGGTCAGATCATGTCAGACGGAGATGCCGAGCAGCTTCAAGACATGCGTGGTGCTGAGATGAAGTCATCTCCTTTATGGTTTGGGGGTTTAGGGTTTAGGGTTTAGGGTTTAGGTGGTGCTGAGATGAAGTCATCTCCGCTCGTGTTTGGGGTTTCGGGTTAGCAGGCTCCACCGTAAATCCTAAACCCGCCCTGGTCTGGGAAGGTTTGGTAAAGGGATCTGCTGCTTTAGAATCTAGGGTCTGGGGTAGGGTCTAGCCTGGGGCAACCAGTCTCGATGCTAATATAGGGACCTGAATAAGTACCTATATCTATTTTGAGGGCTCCTCAATAGAATTATAGTATAATGGGCCCCAAAACGCTATTCTAACTATCAAGGCCCTACATTAATTAGATATCTATCCATTCCTCTCCGCTCGTTGGTCGATATGCGTACACACATGTTTATGTGTACATGCACTTGTATGCGTTGATTTTCGCATGCATTCACATATGTATGTATGTATGTATGTATGTATGTATGTATGTACGTACGTGCGTATGTATGTATGTATGTATGTATGTATGTATGTATGTATGTATGTATGTATGTATGTATATGTAACAGATACGGATATCTATCAGCATCAATATCTGTATCTACATACAGATACATAGATGCATACATACATAATTACAGGAGAAGTGACCCTGAGATCCGATGATGTATCGTGACTTAATTAAGGTTATTCCTTGATTCAGGGCTTTTGGAGTCTCTACTCAGCCCCAACTCCAAATTTCGAGCCCGCTCCCGGCTTCAGAGTTTAGGGTTTAGCTCCGCCGAACAATTGAAAGAGACTTCGTACATGAGCTGGGGATTGAAAAGAAGTTCCATACCTGTAGCCGCAAAAATCTACATCTACATTTCGAGGGTTCCTTAGCATGGTTTGCTTTCACGCACCAAGCCCGTGACAAAAAAAGCTCATGCAGCCTGAGGAAGGCGAATCTTTCCAGTCGAGCGTTATGCCAAAGTTCATTGTCTTCCTGGGAAAGAAGAACCGACTGAGGGGCCTCAAGGACAAGTTTAAGGGGTGTTACGGAACAAGTTCGGAGTCTCAGGGGTTTTAGATTTGTTGGGTCTGTGTTCGGGTGTTAATTAGGGTCTTTGGGTTGAGGGCCTCAAGGACGGAATGTCGAAGACAGCCAGTTCGGCTGTCGGGTTGAGTGTTTGAGGGTTTGGGGTTTGCCGGTTAAGCGTCCGTAAACCCGAAACCCTCGACAAAAACCTTAATGCTCTGGCGTCAGCATTAGGGAGTGTTTCGGCAAAGGGATGAGCTTCGACAGGTCTATCTATCTATTTATCTATCTATCTATCTATCTATCTATCTAATGTAATCTAATCTAATCTTAACCTAATCCAATCTAGTCTAATCTAATCTAGCCGAATCTAGTCTAATCTTATCTACCTATCTACCTATCTACCTATCTACCTATCTGCCTATCTACCTATCGATCTGTCGATCTATCGATCTATCTATCTATCTATCTATCTATCTATCTGTATATGTATATATATATATATATACATATATATCTAGGCAGCCGAAAAGCTTCTGCCACAAATGGTTTAGGGTTTAGGGTTAAGATCTCCGGGTTCCGGAAGATCCAAGAATAGCGAAAAGCAGAAACAAAGCGCAAACAATGCAATCACAAAAGCGATCCGGGTGCCCCTGTCGCTTGGCCTCTTGAAACACAAAGCCCAAAAAAG
>CAJNDV010035991.1:7505-20329 GCA_905221635.1 Symbiodinium sp. CCMP2456
TGTGCAGGCGAAGTTTAGCTCAATTGAGGGGGGCCTTTCCACTATTGTGTGCGGGCCAAGTTTAGCTCAATTGAGGGGGCCATTACTAATCACGAGTTCACATTATTCGTTGTGTGTGGGGGGCCCTGCAGCCCAAAGGCCTGACGATACCAGGTCTTACAGCAGTGCACGCCATTGTTTACAGTAACCGTAGCTTCGCTGTATGCTTCAGAGCTGCAAGGTTCAGAGTGGTACCTTTTGGCGATGCAGGTTCGGCTCGGGGCTGACATATTGCAGTGCTGAACCAGAGTTACTACAGCCCTAAACCTTTCAAACTGAAATCACCCTTACTTTCCAAAGTCAAGTTCAAGGTACCGTTCCAGCTTCGATTCAAGCTTCGGAGCGTCGCCGAGTGACTATAGGGTTGCGGGTTGTGAGTTCCAGGATCTCCGATCGAAGCGCCGAAAAGCCTACATCTTACATCTGCTCATGGAAAGATGCCCGCACCCAAAAGCATCCTTTCTTCACAAAAGCATCAACCCGCCTGCTCTAAACCCTAAACCCTTGTGCATTAGGGTTGGGTTAGAAGCGCTTAACTAATGGGTATGCTACGTGATAGATGGGAAGATAGACCTACAGTCATAAATGCTGAATCGCACAAGTTGGGGATAAACACTCCTCGGCACTTAAAGCCTCACACTGCACAAAGAGTCATAGTAGAGTTCCCTCATAGAGTGGGGATCCTGCGTTTGAAGAGACGAAGGGATTTATTTCCAGAGGTCCACATGAACCTCTGATTTTTCGGCGGTTTCTAGAGCTTAGTAGCTTAGTAATGCTGCAGCTCCTGATAGCGGAGGGCTATATCAAACCCTGAACTTTCGGTCCCCAAAGTGTATGGGCCCCATAACAGCAGTAGAACGCACCTAAACCCGTAAACCCCAATCCTAAAGCCTACAAGACGAAACAGTGGCCCGTCCAAGAAGCAACCCGTAATCCCTAAACCCCTGAATCCCCAGGCTAGGGTTTAGCGTTTAAGGCTTAGGGTTCCTCCGAGACAAGAAGCAGTATGGCCCGTGCAGGCTTGGCGTCCTTGGTGCCACCTCGCCAGAGCAGTCAAACTCTGCTCGGATCTGTTCTACGTTCGGTTTTTGGAACCGGGCAGCCTGAGCTTGAAATATCTATGAGTCTATTCTCTCTTAAGGATAGACCTAATATATAAAGCCGAAAAGTTTAAAGTTCTCCCATAGGCTATCTAAGTCTATGAGGAGCAAGGCCAGGCTTAACAGGTAGGGTGGCAAACCGTTCCAACTCTGAACCAATCTTATTTTGGGGGTGCCCTGTTCTGATTATAGTAAAATGGGCCCCAAAACCCTACTCTAAGTATTAAGGCCCCTATAATCCGGAACACTGAAGCCTCAGCCCACGCTTCACAGGAAAGCAAACCCCATGGACATCCAAGCACACGGAATCCTGGGGGAGCTTTCAAAAGCGAGGACAGCAAACACCACACCTTAGACTGCCAACCACGATACATAATTACTCTCCTGACATGTATATGGAATATGAGCAACGCACGAACAACCACAGCAGAAAGTGGAGCAGCAGAAGCAGTGGCAGTAGAAATGGTTGTAGTAGTCGTCGTCTTACTCGTAGGCACAGGCGTAGCAGTAGTACTGCTAGCAGTAGGAGGAGGAGGAGGAGGAGGAGGAGGAGGAGTAGTAACAGAAGTGTCAACAATTATCATACTATTACGGCATTGATGGCGTTGGTACTGATTGAAGCAGCTGGTTTTGTTCGACTTCCCCCCCCAGGCAGCGATAGCTCACATGGCGGGGCCCACCGTGCTTGCCATCGCCACCGCCGCCATTCTTGCCCTGTATGTACCAGGACCACCCGTGTTTTCGCTTCGCTTGATCTAGAAAGTACACATGTTGAAAGCGCCTAAACCCTAAACCCGAGACCCTTAGCTAACCCTAACTAACCCCTACATAAATAAAAACCCAAAGCCCTAAAATCCAAAACTCTTAAGAATCAGCTGGGATGCCGGAACTCCCACTTCCGCCGCTTAGCTTGGCAGGGGCTGGCGTCGGTAACGAGTTTGCGGCGACCTGCGGATCTCGATAGGGTTCCCTCAAAGTGTACTATAATCTACAAGGTGCCGATAACTTTAACTTTGCATACCTCTAGCTACAGCCTATAAACCCCGTGCAGTACCCTCATTGAACTACAGCCCCTCATAGTACTCTCATAGAACCTTTACAGGAAGCCCTATAGTACCCTTCTCGAACTTGTAAAGGAGTTAGAAGCCATCAGAAGTACGCTTACCTTGTATAATTCTAGCTACTAAGCAGGACCTAAAGCGCGGATATAAAGCCCTAAAGCCTAGACCCTATACCCCAAACCGGGAGATAAAGCCCAAAACCCTAAAGCCTATACCCCAAACCCTAGGCCCGCAACCCCAAACCGACGAGCATGTGAAGCTCGGGGATCCGATATGAGATCCAAAACGACCGTAAACGGAGCCCCGGAGTCCTCAGAGTATCGACCCGTTGGAGCAAGGCGATGCATGCAATGCAACGTCTCGAGGCTGTGCGCATCCAGGGGCTCTGCTTGCGTGCGTGTGTTGGGTTTTTTTATGCGTCTGTGCGCGTGTGTAAGTGCATGTGCGTCTGTTTAAAGTCTTAGTTTGCGCGTGTTGTTTCGCCCTGGCTTTCAAACAAGGGGGCCGATTCGGGGCTTTACGGCTTGGCATGAGGGCTTCAAGATTTATCTGAGTTTCCTGTTTAGGGTCTGGGAATTCTGGGCCAGAGTTTCGGGGTGTGTTGCCTTGCACTTCCCGTTTAAGGATGGAGCCCTAAACCCTAAACCCTAAACCCTAAACCCTAAACCCCCAACCCTAAACCCTAAACCCCAAACCTCTAAACCCTAGGCCCTAAACCCTAAACCCTAAACCCTACACCCTAAACCCTCAACCCTAAACCCTTAACCCTCAACCCTAAACCCTTAACCCCCAAACCCTAAACCCCAGCGTAAGATTGGAGGATGATGGCCTGGAGAGTTCCGGAGGTCCAGATGGCGGTGCACCACGTAAGTGCCACAAGGTGAACGGCTGCGCTTTCCCAAAAGGGTTAATGGAGGGGCCTTAGTACTTAGAATAGGGTTTTGGGGTTGTTTATACTATACTTATAATAAGGAACCCCAAAACTAGTACAGGTAATTATTAAGTCCCCTATATCATCAACATCCTACTGCAACTACGATATCTCTACTACCCTAAACCCTAAACCCTAAACCGAGCTCCAACCCACACTTCGCCCCGGACCTTCTCCGGCTCCCTCCACTTTCGATCCGCTGGCTGACGGCCGGCTGATCCTGACTGAAGCTGCAAGGTACCTATAGTCTCCATTGTAGTTCTTTTTTGGGGATACCTTATAAAATCCTTAATGTATATTTGGTTAAACCAAAAAAAGGAACTACAATGGAGACTATAGGGGAAAGCCATGGTTTAGGGTTAAGGGTAGAGACTGGAAGGTGGCAGGTCGGGGTTCAGTAATGTAGGAACCTGATTTCGAAACCCTGACCCTATAACCCCAAGAGTTTGGGATCTTCGGCTTCCGCAAAAACTAGCGGTCGAGTTTCAGAACTCTTGCGGTCGCACCCGGAAATGAACTCGAGGCTTACTTTAGGGAGTTCGACAAGAGCAGCGCTAAGGAAGGCGCCACCATCCCTTCCCATTGCCGAATTAGGGTTGGGGTTTTTGGGTCCATGCTCTTCAAACTCCTTCCGCTCTTCTGTCACCTTCTCATTACCCGGACACACGGAGGCAACACGCGTACATAGAAACCGAGAGTAGATCTTGCTTTCGCCCCATCCCTCATCATCCAGAGCAGTCTGCCCGTACAAGCTTGCACAAGCAAAGGTAGCACAATGACCTGAACTGGGCACCCTAATTGGCTGTCGTATGTAACCCTTGAGCCGATTTATGGACCATAATATGCCCCTAAGCAGAACAGGCTCCACGTGCAAAGAGTGGACGAAGCTCAACGAACGACGACAAATCCGAAGACTTAGGACTCTGGCTCATGATCATGCTCTTACGACTAGGGCAAGTCTTACCTTTCTACCCCTAAACCCTGAACCCCTGAACCCCTAAACCCCTGAAACCCTGAACCCCTAAACCCCTAAACCCCAAACCCCTAAACCCCTAAACCCTAAACCCCTAAACCCCTAAACCCCTAGACCCCTAAACCCTAAACCCCTAAACTATGATCTCGCAGCCTAAATCTTCTGAGCACTGCTCTGTAGGCCTCCATTCGCTGCGCCCCGGCCAGGCCAATCGGATCTCCAGCCTGCTGGGCTTCAGGGTTTGAGGGGGTTTAGGGTTTAGGGTTCTAAGGTTTAGGGTTTCTTGTTTAGGGTTTAGGGTTTCTTGTTTAGGGTTTAGGGTTTGGGTTTGGGGTTTCGGGGTCTATGGAATTTATGCGGTTTAGGCTTCAGGGGGTGCAGGGAGTTAGGATGCAATTTGGGCTCTAGGGCTCTAGGGATGCTAGAGTCGAAGGCTATTCAGGGTCCCAGGATTTTCTGCGTCTTATCTCAGACTTGTAAGATGCTTCTGATATGGGGCCCAGCTGCAACAACCCTCTAGTAGAAGTAGTAGTAATAGGTATAGTCACAACTATAGGAACATTAGCAAGTTTTGCAATTCTAGGAATAATAGTAACAACATGGTCTGCCGGACTCCCTTCAAGTCGAAAGGAGTTGCCCAGCAGAAGTGCGCATCCCAAACTCTGAAAGATCGCCTGACATAGATCTACGGTTTGGGGATGTGTACGCTCCACCACTTCAGTTTGGCGCCCCCTAAACCCTAAACCCTAAACCCTAAGCTCTGAAATAAGCATTTACCGCTTGGACTTCGGGCCCCCATTGCAGGCCCAGTGGACTTAGTAAGTAGGTTTAGGGTTTAGGGTTTAGGTTGTAGGTAGAGTGGAGTTATAAGTACCCTAAATGCAGTTACCTCAAGTATAAACCTTACTTATGACCGACTAAGTTTCCTGGGCCTCCAAGCAGATGTGCCTAGATTAAATCTCAACCCCCTACACAGTGAACGCATAAACCCCAAGCTTCGAAGCCCTTAGTATAGGCGCCTTAATAATTAGAATGGGGGTTTTGGGCTCCTTCATAGTATACTTGTAATAAGGAACCCTGACAATAATATTGGTCACTTTTTTGGCCCTAAGCCCTAAAACCCCTAAAGCCCCAAAACCCTTAGTTGCCACGAGCCCTTAAAACCCCCCAAAACCCTTCATTCCTCAACTCCGGGGTCAGCTGAACCTTGAAGCTGCCAAAGCAAAACAGATTAACAGGTTTAGGGCACAGAGCTTAGGGTTTAGGGCTTAGGGCTTAGAGTTTAGGGCTTAGGGCTTAAAGTTTAGGGCTTGCGGTTTAGGGTTTAGGGTTTAGGGCTTAGAGCTTAGGGCTTGGGGTTTAGGGCTTGGGGTTTAGGGTTTAGGGTTTAGGGCTTAGCGTTTAGAGATTAGGGTTTAGGGCTTGGGGTTTAGGGCTTGGGGTTTACAGCTTAGGGTGTAGGGTTAAGGGTTTAGGTCAGGTTTGGGGTTCAGAGTTCAGGGACAAAGACGGTTTAGAGTTTAGGCTTCAGAGCAAGAGCAACAGCAAAGACTAAGACCCAGACAAAGATCAAAGACTAAGATCAAGAACCACAAAGGATGGCAATACCGCGAATAACAAGAGTAACATAACCAACATACAAACAAATAACAAGAACACTAAGAATAGTCACAATGAAAATGCTAATGCTAATGATAATAAACACCGAGGTAATAGTAATAAGAACAATCGTCATCGAAATAATAAGTACCAATCATCACGATCGAGCTGACCAATACACCCCATTCCGTGCTGACCCATCCAACAGCGACCATAGCAACCTTTGTATGACTTCCCGAACTGCGACCACCGAAACGTTTGCGTGACGTTAAAAGGTTATGAATCCTATCTGATCCAGATTATCAACCCTAAACCCTAGTCCCCTAAACCCTAAACCCCATATCACCCCTGAACCCTGGTACCCTAAACCCCAAGCCCCAAATCAGCCCTGAACCCTGGTACCCTAAACCCTAAACCCCATATCAGCCCTAAACCCTGGTACCCTTAAACCCTAAACCTAAACCCTAAACCATAAACCCCAAACCCCGGTAAGGGGGTCCTCGTGCCGACTCTTCCTCCTCTTTCGGACGCCACGGCCCAGCCGTGGCCTGAGCCGGTTTAGGTTTTAGGGTTTAGGGTTTAGGTTTTAGGATTTAGGGTGTAGGGTTTAGGGTTAAGGTTTTAGGGTTTAGGGTGTAGGGTTTAAGGTTAAGGTTTTAGGGTTTAGGGTTTAGGGTTTAGGGTTTAGGGTTTAGGGTTTAGGGGAATATTCTACGGAGCTTTCGCCTTCCAACCCCTTCGGTGTTTCGGATGTAGGCTTCAGGTTTTATGCTGCATGGGCTCAGAACCTCTGCTTTTGCGCTTGGAGGTCGTAATATAGGGTTTAAGGTTTAGGGTTTCGGCAGGGGCCTGAATAATTTGAATAGGGCTTTGGGGCCGATTATGCTATAGTCATAACGCACCATCATCGCGTTCGCGCGCGTGCGCGCGCCAGGATGGTAGGTATAATAAGGAGCCCCCAAAATGAGTATCTTTAGGCCACTTTTTTTGAGTTTAGGGTCGTCGCTGAGAGCAGGGCATCCGCTCGGGCCGTGCCCTTCACTAACGATGCAACAACAGCACGAGACCATCACCACCGCCCTGCCAACACGGCACGGATTTAGGGTTTAGGGTTGAGCAACAGAAGAAGCAACATCGCCTGCATCACATGTCTCGACAACAGCAATGACAGTGGCCCTGGCACCAGCAGCAGCGCCGCCAGCGCCGCAAGAACAACAACAAGTTAACTTGAAAAGAGATCATATGGGTAGTTCTCTAAATTAGGTTTTTAGGTCCCCAATATAGTACGGCACCCTTATAAAAAGGATCCTAAAAGGGACCCTAATTTAGAAAACTACCCATATGTCAGGCACCACTTCGTCGCACCCCTAAACGTCAAATTCTGAGTGCCAAACCCTCTCGAAAAAGTCGCCAAACCGCCTCCTCCCCAACCCTAAACCCTAAACTCGGAACCCTGCACCCTTAAACCTAAATCCTAAACCCTAAGCCCTAAACCCTGAACCCTACACCCTTAGGCCTAAAATCCTAAACCCTAAGGATCCAAACCTGAAGAACTCAGACCACAAGGCTCGAAAGTCTTACACCCTCCCCTAGGCCCTAAAGTAGTTCCTTTTTTCTGTTCATATATAGAAACCTAAAAGGTAACCACAAAAAGAACCTACTATGGGGCCTATGGGCTGACCCCAAAACCCTGAGGCCCAGACCCTGCAAAAGGCCGCAAGCCCTAAACCCCAAAAAATCCCGAAACCCTAAACTCCTATAGGCCCGAAACCCCTACAGCCCCTAAACCCCGAAACCCCCCAGCTGTACACCCTACCTATAGTCTCCATTGTAGTTCTTTTTTGGGGATACTTTATAAAACCCTTGATCTCTCTCTCTCTCTGTATATATATATATATATATATATTTGGTTAACCCCCAAAAAGGAACTACAATGGAGACTATAGGTAAGCCCTAAAACCCTCAACTCCAACAAAAGTCCCGCCTTCGGAGCCGAGGTTTCATTCTGCGTCCACCTACTCCAGCCGTCTCCGCCCTGGGGGCAGGGGCTTAGGTTTGATTTAAGGTGATAAAGGTTAAGGGGTTAATTAGGATTTAAGGGGTTAATTAGGGGTCAATTAGGGGTGAATTAGGGGTGTAGGGTTTAGGGGTTAATTAGGATTTAAGGGGTTAAGTACGGGTTCAGGGTTAAGGGGTTAATTAGGGGTTTAGGGTTTGGGGTTTAGGGTTAAAGAAAATTAGGGTTAAGGGTTGGGGGGTTTAATTAGGCGTTTAGGGTTAAGGGGTTAATTAGGGGGCTGAGGGTTCAGGGGTCAATTAGGGGCTTAGGGTTAAAGGGTCAATTAGGGGCTTAGGGTTAAAGGGTTAATTCGGGGTTTAGGTGTTCAGGGGTTCAGGGCTTCAGGGGTTGAGGAGTGGAGGGTTTACGGATGGTCAGGAATGAAGGCCTTCTCGGGTTGAGGGGAACTTTAGGGTCCAAGGCTCAGCGGCCTATTGGATTTAAGCTTTGGCCGCATTTAAGGCTGATCGCAAAGCTCCAATCAGAATCCCAACAATGCTTCTTCTCCTGTCTCCTGATGCCGCTACTTCTGACTGCTGTTGAGGCTTTCTTGATCCCCAGGCTTGATTTTGGAGGGTTTTTCGGGCTTCTTCTGAGGATTTCAACAGGCCTGAGGCGCTGTCTAAGGGCTCATTAGGCAAAAAGCTTGATTTAGTGGGATTTTAACTGTACAGCGGCACTGGTGAGGGGCGGGGTCTGCGGAGCACACGGGGAGCAGACTATTCAAGGTGTCAGAAATATGCTTGTGGGGGCACTAAACACAGCGCCAAGTTACTAGCAACAATACCAACAGCACTGCCTCCACTGACGAAAAGCAGATGATGGCAGGAGATACTCGTGCGAGTACGGCAGCCGATACGGCACCAAGTGGACTAAGACCAGCACGGGCATCAACGTATGAACATGGCCCCACTTCTGACAATGACAGCAACAAGTATCATCAGGGATGTATGTAAGCAACAATAGCAACAACCCCCTAAACCCTAACAACCAGAAAGATGACGAATCTGCGGAATCGGGATGCGAAATACCATGCTCGATGTTGAAATGTGCCAGATGTTGGGAACATTTCTGGTCGTCTCATCGTCTCCAAAACATTGTAAAGTCGATCCTTCAGGTTCAACTTAATATTTCTCTCGGATGAGTTTTGCAAGCTCTCCAGACCCCGACTCCACCACGCAGGCGTGCACTAAACTCTGAATCCAGGATGTTGGTGAATTCCGTTCTACGGTTTACAAACCCTAAACCCTAAACCTAGTAGCAGCTTAGAGCTTCAGCTTGAGGGTATGCGTTGACGTGCGGACTTGGCTTCCGCAGAGGATCTTTGGTTCCAGTCCGCATAGAGAGGGTTTAGGGTTTAGGGTTTAGGGTGTAGGGTGTAGGGCTGCTAACATGCAGAACGAAGGCCCTGTGTAAGAGGCGACTCTACAAAAGGCATTGCAAAGACTTACAAAGACTCAAAGATGGCTGTAAATACTGATGCATCGCCATCGTCTTCACCATCATGATGTTCTTGCCTTCCATCATCTTCATCGTTTTCTTCCTAATGATCACCAACTTTATCATGAAGGTTATCATCGCTCTCATCCTGGAGGAGCCTTCTCACCATCCCGATGAGCATAGGAACTGTCCTGCGAGCCGCGGGGAAACTTGGCTAAGCTGTCTTGGCTCGGGTCACCATGTCAGCCAAAAGGCTTACAGGCTTACAGGCATGGTTTCCAGTCTGGGACCTTCTGTTGTGGGCTTGGAGTTCGGGGCGCAGGGTGTGGGGAGCGGAACGTAGAACGGAAGTTAACGCATGACGAAATCACGGCCGGGTATCGGTTTGGGTTTATGGATTAGGCCTCCGTGTATAAGGCACCTTACAGTTTGCAAGCAAGGCCACAGAAGCAGCGGCAAATCACTCACTAACCACTAGCAGCATAATCATGAAGGGCACTTGGCAGCCATACTAATGCCAACAAAACAACATGTGTCTCTGCGCCACCAAAAACGGTGCAGACATACGAAAAGTAATACAAGAAGCCAAGACTCAGCCGCAGTGGGAGTGGCAGTGAGTAACAGTGGCAACAGGAATAGTAGTAGTAGTAGTAGTCGTCGTCGTGGTAGTCGCCGTAGTCGTAGTAGTAGTCGTAGTCGTAGCCGTAATCGCAGTAGTAGTACAGAAGAAGAACAGTAGTAGTAGTAATAATAATAAAGAATTATTATTATTATAATAGTCAAAGTAGCAATAGTAGTGGTAATAGTAGTAGTAGTAGTAGTAGTAGTAGTAGTAGTAGTACTAGTAGTAGTGGTAGTAGTGGTAGTAGTGGTAGACTACTACTACTACTACTGCTACTACTACTACTACTACTACTACTAGCAGCAGTAGTAGTATAATAAGAATAATATTAGTAATAATAGCAGTTGCAGTAGTAGTAGTGGTGGTGGTGGTGGTGGTGGTGGTAGTGGCAGAGGATGTACAGGAGTAGGAGAGTAGTAGTGGCAGCAGTAGTTGCGGCCGTGCTGGTGTCTTGGTTTTGGAGTTCAGAACTTCGTGCCTGCTGCCACCAGCTGCTGCCGCCCTGGCTTTGCCACCAGGACTGGCGATGCCTGACCAAAGGGAGTGCTGTTTCAGGGGCCGTATGTCCCAAACCAAAGAGCTGCCGCGAAAGCTTTGGTTTCATGAAAGTGAAGGCTCAATAACAGTTGTAAACTCAGATCATTGGATCTCGTGCTTGATTCTTGTTTACTCATGCTAAACTTCATCCAATGTGTCTACGCCAGTGCTGAAACCCTCAGACCCGCAACTGCTAGAAATGTCCACCTGCCTCTCTGTACCTCCATACCGGTCTCGACTTCCTCCACTACTCCACCTGGACACGGCCAGGCTTTTGGACTGATGGCCATGAAGACCTAACCAGCATGAAGCCACCCACTGAAACCACGCACCGCGAAATGTCGTTGTTGCAAGCCCTTGCAGTTGCACTAGAACTGCTCATGACATGCTAGTGCCTGCACGAATGCATTCGTGAGCAAACGAAGTCGTCCATCCATCCACCCCATCCCTCCATCCCTCCATGTTCATGTACATGCATGCATGCATACATAGATGTGTATGTATGTATATGTATATATACACACATATGTATATACATATATATATATATATATGTATGTATGTATGTATGTATGTATGTATGTATGTATGTATGTATGTATATATACATATATATATATATACAGACACGCACATACATAATTAGTTATTTTTACACGAAACACACGCTCCGTCTTATGCGTACATAACACACAGAAGCACGGGCTCATGCCTCGAGAACATCCGCAACGCCAATGCATCCCCAAAGCAAGCAAATCCGATTCAGCCACGCAAGACCACGATTGCGGACCATAAGGCTGCTAGATGGGGTTTATAGGGTGCTCGATAGGGGTTTCTTCGAACACCATGCGCGCAGGAGCATTTTTTGACAAATGTCTATGTAGCCTCCCGGTGCGCGCAGATCTACCCTCGACGCCCCCAATCCGAATCCTCGGGAATTCTAGACCTCTTCGGGAATCGACACGCCAAACAGATGCTATCAAAACTCGAGGTACGTGAGACAGGGCCAGACAGGGGGTCCAGTGGAATGATACTATGCAAGATAATGGTACGGCTGATGGACAAAATCCTGCATGACCCTGTATACCGAAACTATGGGATTTATGGTACTATACTATATTTGGGTCATGCAGAATTTTGTCCATCAACAGTATGACGAGCACAGTCCTTGAGGGCTAGACAACCTGGAACCAGCCAACCAGCTCGCAATAATGAGCTCCAAGCAACCTCAAACAGCATGTTCAAAGGGTGCCTTTTCAGTATTGAGCTTGTTGTAAGATATGACTGAAAGGCCACTTCGCGATAGCACAAGAAAGGATATTGCTGTGCTTAGCATGTACACGTTTCGGATATACCGCCATGCTGATCAAACACATCCCAACGTGGTAAAGCTACTCGACTGCTACAATATGCCATACTTGGGGTTTGTAAGGAGACGGTGTTTCTAAATATTCGCGAAAGGATCCGAAACGGAGGCTGCAGCACTCAGGCCGTCGAGTAAGTTTCGGAAGTTCAGGGTTTAGGGTTTAGGGCTCAAAGCAGCTAGGAATTATGTCGCCTAAACCCTAAACCCTAAGCTAGGGATTATGTGGACTTAAGGTTTTGAGCTAGTGCTGATGATATAAACCCTGCATTACCTAGGGACCCTAAACTATGGGAATTACGGTATGTTGCTTATTATGGGTAATGCAGGATATATACCATCAACCGTAGTTCTCCTGTTTTTGCTTTCGGGTTCGACACCACCACAATTAGCCAAACACAGCAAAGGAAGCCGCCGACTGCCCAGACCCTAAACGACACCCTGCACCCTAGACCCTAAACTTTAAATCCCTTAACACTAAACCCTAAACCCCTAAACCCCCCAACTCCTAGCTCCTAAACTCCTGAACCCTCGCCCCCTCATTGCAAACGCAGGGGCCAATTCGAGTCGTCCTGCCAATCTGAAGCCTAAGATCTTGCATTAGGGGTTAGGGTTTAGGGTTTAGAGTTTGCGGTTTAGGGTTTACAGGTTCTGCAGATTGCATGGGGCTTTGGGATCTCGAACATGGGAATAAACGCGGCTTGACATTCTGCAATTGATTATCTTCGTAATGGTGTCTATTGTTACTCTTATTGCTGTTCCGACAAGTTTCGTATTGTAATTTTCATAGCCTTATGGATCTTGTCGTTAGCAAAGCTAATAACGTTTGATAGCTATGTATATATATATATATATTTTTTTTTTGTTACTGTGATGCTCTTTTAGTAAGGGTCTGTCCCTCGGTAGTTGCACGGCATGTCTCGCCTTTTTCGTGGCTCGGCAGACATTACAAGTATCCAAACCCTAAAGCTTAAACCCTAAACCCCTAAACCCCTCAACCCTAAACCCCTAACTCTGTGCTTGGAAGGTTTGTCGCTGCCTTTCCTTAGTGTTTACAATGATGCCCTTTGCTGGTTCCTCAGCTCCAGCTCCAACATTAG
>CAJNDV010035993.1:0-13912 GCA_905221635.1 Symbiodinium sp. CCMP2456
TCTCTTATTAAAAAAATTCATATCTATATTATGTGAAACTCAAACATTTTTTTTATAGAAATATTTATGTATATATTCCCAAGTATATGAAGTCTTATTAAAAATATTGTATTCCTTATACTACCCTAAAAATTAAATATGGAAAGTTAATGGAGAGAGAAATAGTTTTTAAGATTTTGTATTATAGGTGTGAGCATATAAAATGAATATAAAAAAAAAATTTAATCTTAATATTATTTGGTCGATATTTTATATTATTGGTATTATAGATTCATGGTATATTTGGATTCGGTGGATATTTTAAATAAAATCTTTATCTGATATTGTTAATAAGGTTGGATATTCGTTCGTAGTTATTAATATATATTTCTTTATATTCTACTATAAAAATATTATTCTTTGCGCGATAAGTATTGTGCGGTGGATGAATGCTCATTTTTAGGTTATGAAATAAGAGGTACGGAATGAAAGAGCTAAGGGAATTTATTATTATATAGTTATGAGAATTCGTGTGTTTATTTATATGGAAATTGTAGGACTGGTATATTAATATTTCTATATTAGTATTTATAGAGAGATCGTCGAAACACTTGAGAAGATTGCAATTCATCTGCCAAGGAAAAAATTAGAGCTCTCTAAAAAATAAATAAAAACTATATTATAAATAATAATCTTTTTAATGCCACGGTTCTGAATTACTAAAATTAATTTAATTCTACTCCGAACGAGAATACTATTCGAATATCATTATAAGCGACTCACGTTACTATTCAATTCCGATAAATTTTTCTCCCATCTTCGACTAAGAGAGTCTAAACTTCTAAAGTCCGAAATCAAAAAAAAAACTAATCTATAACCTTAGAATTCATACTACTAGACAGCGACAAATAATTAACTCCTAAATTTTCATTATAAAGATAATTACTAAAAATATATACTTATTAAATTAAGATATCGTATTCTTATATTAATAACGTATATTACTATAAGTCAATATTTTAATAAACTCGTAAAAATATAATATTATTAACCAAATTTATCCAAAAACTCTATTAATAAAACACTATTTTAATATGATATCTATCTTAGCCAGCGGCTAAACATATTTCTTTTTATTCAAATAACTAATTCCTAAGAAAAAAAATTCTGGCCGAATAAGAGAATAATTATAAATCGATAAAAATTATTCGTATCCCACTCTCCATCTTATTATGAATTTACGATATATAAGTTTGGGAATAAGTTCGAAATCGAAATTCATAGATAATTTTTTATTCTCTATTTCAATATCTTCTTCTAGAATATTAATCTTTATATAGATTTCGGTCAAGGCGGTCTTATATATCTAAAATAAATTTCTGAAGTCGGTCTTGTGCTTATAGAAGACCCTATAGAATGCTCGCTTTCACCAACGACTACTCTCTATCTAAGAAGACCTCATCTTCTAAGATACCCTTCTATGGGAAAATACATATTTATATATAGAAATACGTATATAAGTATATAACCGGGATATGAACATATATTAGAATATTAGTAAGTTAGTAGATGACCCAATAAATAAACCTTTGAATATATATATATATATTGTAAAGCAAATAAAATTCGTATGGGAGCGGGAGAGAGTAGATTATATGTATGTACATTAGTATGTCAAGATATAAGTAAATCGGTAGATAAATAGAAGGCTAGATAAGTAGATAGATATATATATATATTATTTCTATTTCTTCTCTTCCGGAAAAAAATTAGGAGAGGGAGTATTTTATATACGTACGCTCCTTGAAATCCGGGGAGAGATATTTTATTATTTATAGAAATCACGATACCGACTTCGGAAAGAGAAATCGAAAATAAATGTAAATATATACATACCTTTATATATTATTAGGGTTTCTTCGAAAAGATATATATATATAAAAGTACGTACCTATCTATTTCTCCTAAAAAAAATAGACAGAGATGAGAAAAGAATATATATATTATAAATTTTTAACTACCCAAATTCATAAAAAAAAGATTCAAAATTAATTAGAATTATAATTCTAATTAAATTAAAATATAGAAATTATCTTAAAAATTATATTTCTAATTAGACTTATTAAATTTGAGATATCATCATATATTTATTTTAATATTAAATAGAAAAATTTTGTTGTTATACTATATTTTTTTATATATCGTATAAATATACCTTCAATATATATAAGTTCTTCTAAATATAAATTTCATAATTAAATATAAAATATAAGTTATAAGTTAATCTTTATATTTTCTATTATTTTGTATTTTTTTATTATCTAATCATAGTTCTCTTTTTTTCTATTTAGAAAAATAAGAAAATTTAGATTTTTATAATGCATATTTTGTCCGAAAATATACGATCTAGTATAATATTTTATTTATTATCATCGAAATTCAATTATCATCTTTAATTATTATTCTACCGAATTCTATTTATAAGGATCGTGCCCATTGTCATTTTATTATTATCGTTATCATCCCCATCTTTGAAGTCCTAAGTGTCATATTCATCTTCATTTTCGACCTCGTCATTGGCGTTATTCTCATCAGTAGCATCACCATCATCAGCATCATCAATATCAACATGGCGACACATTCACGACAACAAAAACATACACCAAACATCCGACAGCTTGAACGGCAACGCCCTCATAGCAACAGTAACAAGCTTCGGGTTTGCCATCCAGTGTCGAGGCGTTCAATGACAAACATTGGGCCTCGCAACGGCGTCCCGCAAGTACCTGACTCGAATCCCACGTCCTAACATGCATTGGCCACTGTTTTGCAGCCGGCAGCTCAGTTGGACCGGAAAGCACTCGGGATCGTCGTTAAAGCAAGGCCAAGGCATTTGTTTGGCTTACACAACCGGCTGATGTTCGGTACCGATTGGAGCTTCCTGCACCGCCAGCACATGGGAAGGTCAAAGGCCACGAGTTCAACAGCAAGGAGCCCTGAAACTCTAAGCCGGAAATGCAACCGGAGCTCTGGCACCACAATTTCCTTCGGAAGATCCTTCTCCATGGGCGCCAGCAGCCGAAACAAGAGCTCGGCTGTGATTCGTTTGGGGTCTGCCATAAACTTGCGTGCTCCGAGCTATCGAATCCTAGACCCAAAGCCGAACACCCTTTGCTTTCCAGCCTTACGAAGTTTATCCAGTTCAATCCACTCAAGACCGGTTGTGCTGTGTGCTGATTCCGGGGCCTGCCGTTGATGGTGGGGGCCATAATACTGGTAGTAGAGGTAGTAGCAAGACCAGTAATCGCACTTCATTAGCAGTCGGCGACGCAGTGGTCGTCCACATCAGGATCGTCAGCAGCAGGTGTACAACAGGCGTGCAGCAGCAGCAGCAGCAGCAATACCCTGCAGCAACAGCAGCAGCACCTACACCACCACGACCATCATCAATAGCTGGTCTTGTTGGTCTTGTCTGTGTTATCATTCCAAGCTCCTGTTCGTGGTGTTTCTCCTATGCTTGTAGAATGTACCCTCATTTGGGTCAATAAAAAACCTTGCCCTCAAAGAGAGAGTTCAAAGACACCCGACCCAAAACCTGCGTCATAAGCCAGATGCACACAAACTCGCAAAGGACGCCCTCAACCCCGAATGGTTCACCTCAGTAAGTGAGTGCTCCATTCCGAGACCCTAGCCTCGGAAACCCGGCACAGGGCTGAATGGTGCGTTGGTCTGAAAGGCCGAGCGCTTTGGAACTCATAAAACCTTTACGCTTACGGTTCAGGAAACTCGTCCCCAAAAAAATTCGCAGCAAGCTCCAGCTTTGGCCAGGAAGGCGGAATGGTGTATTAGCTTGCTGGCGCTCCCCCCGACCAATTTCGGGTTAAGTCACTGCCCGTGGTCAGCAGGCTATTCACCCATTCCCGAGACCTTCTTTCGAACTCCGTATTCAATTTCCTAAACTCAACCCTCAACGGCCCGAAGCCTTAATGCTCAAAATCTAGGCTCCACAGTCCACCGCCAGCCGAGAATCATTACAAGCTTCGTATTTACATGCTATACTTATATGGAACAATGTGAGGATTTCATGTCGGCTCATGATTTAGAGCCCGACTCAACAAGATTCTGGTTGCAAGGTCGTTGTTCTCTCGCTGTAACTCTGTAGGATTAATCCGACACACCCAGCTCTGGACTCCTACAATCCTAGAGAGCCGGAACCTCGAAACCTTTATCGCCCCAATTCCGCCAACTGTTCGTCCGAACAAACGCTCAAAGCCCACTGCACCTCCAAGCACTCCACAAAGCAAGCCCAAAGTGCATAGTTCTGCGAGAAACTCCTCAGCCCAAACCTTCAACCCAAACCGACATTTCTCGGGCTCGAATCCTAACCTAGACCCTGTGCCACCAGAGAGTGGGGCGGGGCGCCACGAACAGAAGGCTTCAGAGCAGGGCCCTCAAAGCACGATCGTCGGCCCACCCACGCAAACAAAGGCACTGGGGTCCTACGGCTGGGGGACTAGGCCATGAGCACCGTGTTGTCGGAAACTGCAACCAAGGATTAAGATGTTTGGTGGGTGAGGAACAGAGTCCATAGAAGGAAGTCTCACTGATGAGCTTGCAGTGCGTCGTACACCTTGCGCTGAGGGTCTCAATTTGGGGACGCTTGAATGTAAGTGCTTGGGGTGCTGCGCTGTCAGTCGGGAGAGTTGGGGGCCGAATGCAATTCCCCCCAGCTCTAAGCTTGCCCTCTTTATCTCCAGGGATTGCATGTCAGGTCTGCCTCATAGCATTGAGCTTCTGCGGTTTAATTTTCCACAGAATCCAACAAGGATCAAGCCCTCGGACGAGAGAGCTCAGTTCTGAACACGGTCCGCTCTTAGGAAAGACAGCAGAGCAGTGGCAAGCCAATCCGAGTGCACTGGTGCAATGATCCGAGCAGAATCGGATCACCTATAACCAGCAGGCACGTGCGTCCGAGTTCAGAGTGCCGGCCTCCAGTGCAGAAGTCCGCACCTCTTCATCGTCAGCTTTCGTGAGGGCCTGTCTCAGAATGCTTCCGCCTGTCCAGACCCTGGAGCCTTTCTGCCGCAACTTCACGTGTTTAACCCCTGAATCACAAGCTTGCACGAAACCGAAGCCTGCCAAGAGCTGTGTCGTTCTGCTGAGGTTGGGCATAACTTGGTGGAAACACACGCTTTAATTTCCTCGGCATGGGACGGCGAGGAGCGGTTTTCATCCCGTCTCCATCAGCCCTTGACTTGGACAAGCCACCCGAAAACTGGCGATCCTATGCGTCATGCTAACCGGAACTTCGCAGGGCGTCCAAGCAGTCGCTTCGGCTTCCCGGACTCTTCGGCTTGGTGCTCAAGCCCTTCCCGGCTGGGGTTGAGAGGTCAGGGCGCTGGCTCCCTGTCTCTCTCTGTCCCTCTCTGTCCTCCTCCCTCTCTCTCTCTCTAACTCTCTCCCTCCCTCTCAGAAAGTCCACGCCAAAGCTTTGCCTGGAGCTTGTCGATGGCGCCGGCTTTTATCGCCAGTTTCGCATACCTGAGGTCTCGAAGCTTGGAGGCTTAAGTTTTCAGTTCCAGTCCTCTGACTGGAAAGGCTTGGATTGAGTGGGTTTCCCTGCAAACCTCTGCGCACCGTTTGGGATTCTAGCGGGTCCTCGAAGCAACAGGGCTTCTGTTCGTCAGTCGACGCAACTATTGCTCTGAAGCTCTCCAATATTTGCACTACCGTACCACAAGACCCGTAGAACGCATGCACAAGCAACACCTTGGAATTTAGGATCTTGGGTGATTCGCGAACCGCGAAGTTAGAATTCGGGGCTTGGTGGCTTTTATGCTCCACAAACAGTGCGACGAGACCGAGTATCTCTGAGGCAATGAAATTTCGGCAGCTGTAGAAAGCCCTAAAACATCATAAGATCGAAAGACTCTGCGATGGTTTCGCCATCCTCGGTTTCGACCATGTCCTGCAGGTTGAGCACGGCCTCAGAGCTTCGCCACGGGCTTGTATTTCGTGCAGCCGCTCTTCAGGTGTCAAATATCATGTTTAGAAACCCGAAGCCAGCCCGCAAGCAGAGCCGAACCTCAACCTAGGTGATCAAACTTTGGAACTGGGTTGCCGTTTCAAGTTTTTGGCCATGCCGGTAGCTTCCTTCTTCACTGTAGCAGCAGCTGCAATTACCAACAATGCCAAACCAAACTGTCAATCCCTGGACCCTGCGGGTGTCGGACGAGTGTCTCGTTAACAACAGCACATAAGCCCGCCAGTCTCAACAGGATGCTCTGTCGCTCTGTAGCTCTGGCTGATGATGTCTTTGTTTTGGGTGAGACCCGTATAGAGCAATCAGAACCGCTGAAGCCCAGAACCTAAGCTCTAAGCACGGTGCTTCTAGCTGGACGTCAGCATGGTTCAGAGCTGGGTCCGGAGGGGTGTCCAGCTGGTTCACCAACGCCTGCTCTGCAGGAAAATGCAATCCTACACACATAAAGCATAGATACCTACCTTTCTACCTACCTACCTACCTACCTACCTACCTACCTACCTACATACATACATACATACATGTATACATGTATACATGCGTGTATAATCATGCATACTTATATGCATGCATACGTACAAATGCATTGCTGAAAAAAAATGCCATTGGACCTCGCGACTGGTTCATATTAATACAGAGCAGTGCAACCACGAAACTAGTCTGCCGAGGTATCGAGGTGTTTAGACATATGATCTAACCCCATTCTGAATTCTTTTTCCACGCCGAAGAACGGAGGCCCTCGTTTTTAGTTTTTAGTTTCTTATCTCTACTACCGAGCCATTCAAAATTGGCTCCAATTCTGCTGGAATTTTCTGGCCTCCGACCCCCAGCCGAGAAAGGTATGGGTTTTGGGATCTTGGGATGGTTTGGGCTATTGTTGTTTTCCTAATGTCCCAACATCAAAAGCAAGGTTGCTGGGACACTTGTGATATTTTGGGCGGCCAGGGGCAGCCATTCACCCTGTACCCGCCGAGCGCCCCGAACCCTACAACATACCCCCCAACTTCAAACCAAACACGCATGAACCCACCCGGACACCCATAGCACCAATTATAGACGCCTAGCTACACACCTCAAAACCCCTACCCCTCATATAAACTGCCCCAAAAACCTTTACCCACCACACCCCGTCCTACCATACAATACACCCCCGATACAACTGGCTACACCCCTGTACTCTCCCAAACCTCCTCGAACACCCATAAAAGCAACAAGCGCCCCAAGCCCCCCACACGCCCCATAAGCACAAGCGGACCTGTGCCCAAAAAAAGCCCCCAACCCCCAACACGAGCGTGAGCAACTTGTGCCCCAAAGGCCGCCCCACCGCGCACTCGCCCCATCACCAAAAGCAACCTGCAACCCCGCAACCACCCATCGGCATGAGCAACTTGTGCCGGTGCCCCCAAAAGCCGCCCCACGTGGCACGTAAGCAATCTGCGCGCCCGCAACCCCCCAAACTCCCATCAGCGGGAGCAACCTGCACCCCCCAAAATGCGCCCCTGACAGCGCACATGCCCTGTCTGTTGTTGTTGTCGTTGTTGCTGCTGCTGTTCTCGCTGTTGTCGTCGTCGTCGGCGACGGCGGCATCGTCGTCGTAGTGGTTTGAGTTGTTGCTTGTGTTGCTGTTGTTGCTGTTGTTGCCGTTTCAGCCTGTGCCTACGTCTGATGTCTAAGGCAGGCCGGTAGGTCTGTCGCTAAGAGCGCGCCGTGGGTCTCCGGTTTCTGCTGGGTTGTCAACTTTTTGACCGTGGCCAGCCACAAGCACAGGCCCAAGCGAGTGCTGGAGGGCAGCTATTTACTCTTTCTGGCACGACAGTGAAGGCGACAATTACGGGTACAATTACGCACCACGGGCGCCTGTGGGCGGGGAGGCCGGGCCCCACACTAAGTGGGCATAGCCTCCCTCGCGTCAAGGCCAAGAGTGTTTAGGCTGTTTAGGTACTCGCAGGCCGCCCACAATATTTTGGTTCAGTTCAGAATGGCTCCGGCCTGCCTGGCGGCTAGCCCGGTTTTCTTGTTTCTTCGCTACTCCGGGACTCGGTCCGATTCAGCCGGGCAAACTGGTTCTGGGTGCTTCAGGCAAATGCCATTCGGAATAAAGGCGAAGTCGGCTAAACCTAGTAGTGAGTGCTTGGTGAGGCAAGACGCCCGTCATGCTCAAAGCTGGTTCGCGCAGCGTCCAATTTAAAACTGTGGTTGGGTTTTTGTTGTGGTTGCGGTGTTGGTGTTGGTGTTGGTGTTAGTGTTGGTGCTGGTGTTGTTTAGTGTCGGTGTTGGTGTTGTTTAGTGTCGGTGTTGGTGTTGGTGCTGGTGCTGGTGCTTGTGTTGGTCTTGGTGTTGGTGTTGGTGTTGCTGCTGCTTCCGCTGCTGCTTCCGCTGCTGCTGCTGCTGCTGCTGCTGCTGCTGCTGCTGCTGCTGCTGCTGCTGCTGCTGCTGCTGCTTCTGTTCCTGCTCGTTTTTGCTGTCGCTGTGCTTCTTCTACTTATTGATCTTGCTCCTGTTGCTGTGCCTGAGCCTTGTCTTTGTCCTTGTCCTCGCTGTTCTTGTCACAGGATGTCGCCGATGGTTGGTGTATGCTAGTCTCAAACTTTGCTTGCACATGGCCGAGGCCGGTTCATGTAGCGGTTAACCTAACCCGCTTGGTTGTCTGCAATACAGCTCTCTGGTTGTAGTAGGTGTGTGCCTGGAGCATTCGAACTTGAAGGCCCTAAGCGATTGCTGCACAAAGCCGAGCCACGACATTGGATATAACAAACAACGATTGGCGTGTGGAATCTGGAATGTGAGTTTGACGTTCACATTGGCTACTCATAAACACAACTCTGAATGCTCACAAGCATAATTCTGCCTTCGAGCAGCTCTTGATCCCGGCAAACGAAGAGTCCGCAAGGAGTCGAACGGACAGCATGCGACAACTCCAAGTGGGTCTTCTATATGGTTGTCCCGACTGCAGGGTTTTGCAGCTGCGGTTTGTCAAAGCTGGTGGCCGGGTATTTACGCTGCAAGTGACGGGCCTCTCGACATGCCTGCCAACAGCATTTGCCGACAAATGCAGCCGACTGCAGATTCTCGGGCTCTGGATCATGACGGAGGTACATAATTTCGTGCTCCAGCAAACCGCAGCCTATTAGCCCATCAATCCCGATTCCCGCTTCTATGCCTGGATGCCACCAAGCTCGACAAACTTCTTCCGGTACCTTCAAAGCACACTCCTGTATCCATCGTCTGGAAACTGCTTGAAACTGCAACAAAGAAACAGTACCACAAAATCATGAACCTCCAGGCAACAAAACTGCGGTGAGCATGTCCTCGGCCACCACCAGCACCACCACCACTGGTACAACTGGACTACTACCACCACCAGGGCTAAAAGGGCGACAACGACTACGACTACCACGACCACCAGGACTGCCACGCCAATTGTGTCTACCAGGACCACTACGATTACGACTAGTACCACTCTGCCTACTACGACTACAACCACTTCAAGGACTACAACGACTAACTACTGCGACTACTGCAACTACCACGATGGTGACAACGACGACGACTACTATTCCTCCTGCTGCTGCTGCTGCTATCAAGCCAAGCTTAAAGGTTCGGATGGCAGGAAGTTCAGGTTTCAAGCTTACAGGTGACTGGCTCCGGGTACGAGATTTAGGAGCTTTCGGACTCGTGTCTCGACACCCTGGTCCGATGGGCAGGGTTGGGGCGGGAATAGCTACAAATGGATAAGAAGGTTTTGCAGCACCTGCAAACTACAATCGGCTTTGTCTCAAAGAAGTTCGTTCGCATCGGAGGAAGGGCGTAAACAGTAGTTCTGCTGCATGGAACTAAGGAACTTCAGAAATCGGTTCATGAGCATAGCCCAACCATTTCGTCAAGCCACACACACATACACACAGACACGGTGACTGATGTTAGAAGCAAGCCTGTACGTTCTACGAATGGAAGCTGCAGTGTGGATAACATGACTTGTGAGGGTTTCCAGCTGCGGAGAGCGCATATCAAAGTGTTCCGGAATCACATGCCGCTGAGCCCTGCACACGTCATCCTCCATGCAGATGTTGCGCAGAGTAGTGGCTGCAGCTGCTCTCTCCCCGGCCTCCAGAATGCTGTTTGGAGGAAAGGCTGTCCAAACTGAGATGCTCTAGTACCTCTGCATTGCTTCCGGTAGGCACGGAGTTTGCAGCAATGTCGTTGCAGAAAATCTGGGAGCTCCAAGGATGCAGTGCTTAGGACTTCAGTTGCAAACAGAGTTATGGGCCAGTTATGGAGTTGAAAGTTCACCAAACAGATCTGAGGTTGTGCCTGTACATGGATACTGCCAGTCTACCCAGGTCTGGGTTTTCAGGTTTCGAAAGTTGCCGCATTTTCAGCAACGCGCTTCAACCATTTCGTCTGACGATGAATGCGATAGGCAAGGTCCTTTGCCAACGTTCATTTCGCTTTGACCTGCTGTGGAGAGAATGCACATGAACCTTGCCGCATGCAGCATGCGAACGTCTCGCATACCACAGGTCTGAACCCAAACCGTCTCAACGTTTAGTCTGGGAACCTGATCCGCCAGCTCGACCCAAAGCACTCCAAAGTCGGAAGGCTCCGAGGCCAGGACTATCTTGGAATCCACGAGCTTCAGCATCAACTCGAGGGCTCCAGCTTCGTAGGCCTAAAGGCATTGTGGCATATTCAGTGCCACGCTGGGCTGTCAGAAGCGGCATGGTATAGCAGTAATAGTCCTTTTGGTCATGGGTGCTCGCCAAGTAGTATGCAATTACAGCTGCTACCACTAGTACTATTCCAACTGCTATCTCACGACTGTGTCAAATCCGACAAGAAGCGTCGGAAATCGACTCTTGCGACAACTCTGAGCATCTGAACGACCTGAGCCACGGGCCGCGACTACGTTTTCCTTGCAATCTGCCTGAGCTTTCATGCGAGGAGCGGGGTCTGCGAGATTCTCCATCAAGGATTGTGGATTCAAAGGCGTGGAGTTGGGCCTGAACGTTTCAATCTGACGTGCCGGCTCGTGGTAGGGCTTGGGGACTGCAGGCTCTGGCATTTTGCGGTTCGCGAAACTGTGCAGTGCAGCTGTGGGGGCTGACTGTCACTGCTCACCACAAACCCCATCTGAACAAAAGAAGATATCTCGGGCTCGGGTTCGCTGGCTCTTCTTGAATTCAAGTGAAGAAGATGATGAGCAGGAGGAGCTTTCCGATGATGCTGATGATGATGATGATGATGTACAAGGACAAGGGTGACGAGAGGAAGGATGGTGATGGGAGTGGGGGTGCGATGCTGAGGCTGAGGCTGAGATGTTGGCGTTGGCGGTGCTGCTGCTGCTGATGCTGCTGATGATGATGATGGTGATGATGACCATGCTGACCCAACTGATGGGGATGATGAGGTAGCAGGAAGTTATTGATTCGATGTGAATGGAAGGCCGAGGAGGAGGCTCAGGATGATGCTCATCGTGCGGACGATGATGAGCAGCTTCTGTGGTCAGCCGTACATGTACCATTGTCAACAGACGTCGGCGGTGCGAATGGGGGCGAGGAGGTTGTCGTTTTAACGTAACACGGAAGAGTACGAGCACGGACCGGGACTTTGAAAGGCTGCAGACAGGCTGCAGTCAGAAAGCTCAACGCCACCACGGCAGTTTGGACGCGATCCTGCAGAACAGGCCGATCGCCCTACTGACTGTCCCCTAGGCCCTAAACTGTAAACTCTACTGCCTGCATATGCCTCGCGGTTTACTCAGGCATGAAACCCCTACAAAGCAAGCCGTGAGATTGCCATGTTCACCCTGGGTGCATGTGCAGCCTACCGCTTCGAGCATACTTTGAGCCCAATCATCGTAAGGCCATACCCCATGGTCCATACCTACAACATCCAAGATAGTGCGCAGTGCAATTCACCAATTCGAGATGCCAAACCTCGAACGAACGTGCAGCTTTGCAAACGATATCTGGATACTATTACCGACATTACTCGCCGCGCACAAATCAGGCAGCGAAACCCTGAATCACGAGACGCATGCCTCCGGCTCTTGGCATTTTTATGGTGTTGGAAGATTTGCATAAGTTTAACTGGTGAAAACCTCCAGGGCATGAGTGGACCAACACAGACCCACGACAGCTTCATGTCGCCATCCCAACTCCTTAAACCGACGAGCTCCCAAGAATACCCAGCTTCCCTCTGCACTGCAATCTTGATCCATGGTTTTCCAAAGAAGCTCGATGAGTGAAGCACCGATTTCTGAACCCAGTCATTCTGATCGGACTTCAGGAAGTCAACCAAGGGAGGTATGGCACCGGCCTGCTTCAGCCAGCGTGGCGTGGCTTCAGCGAAAGCTTTCACATAGGGTTACTGTATGGTCGGAGGGATTAGTTCTTGGGACGATATGGACGTGCAATCGTGCAATGGACCGCCAGCAACAACATCAAATCTTGTCTTCCAGCAATCTTGCATTCTTTGCTCTGCTCTCAAGCACACCGTATTCCCGTCAATAAGAAGAAGACATATTGACAGTGGAACGAATTCAGACCCGAAGACTGATTTCATGAGAGCTTGTTACAAGTAAGCATCTTTTCTTAGATACAAGGTGGTTCCCGAACTGCCACACCGTAAGCCCTGAATGCCAAAATTGATACTTCTGTGTTCGTAGCTGCAACACCACAAAGCCTGTGTGTGGCTGCAGGGATTTTCCGAGCCTTGCGAGGAATCCTAGGCCGGAACCCCACTTCAAGTCAAAGCTGTCTGGAATACCCACTAACAACCGTAAAACACAAAAGAAAAACACAAAAAAAAAAACAAACTCCATATGCACTGCTAACACTCGAAGTTGCTGAAGAACTTCCTGAAGGCTGTCAATAAGACAGAAGCACCGACCTTTCGAATGTCGTCCTTGATCTGCTTGCTAGCCTGGCTCGATTGGTGCGTTTAGGTGCAGGGTTGTCTGGCTTTGAATCCAGACGACTTGACGGTGCAGAAAACCAGCTGTGATAACTTAAACTGCTTTACTTTACTGTGTACTCTGAAGCTCTCTCCTTAATCACTGCACACTGTGTCAGAAGACACGCCGAGGTTGCCAGGTTGAGACGTTGGGCGTCAAAGGGTTCAAGTGTCTCTTTTGTACATTGTTCCGGCTTCAGGTATACCCGACTAATGGCTGTCGAACTGTTCCCCAAAGCAGAACAGTCGCTGAAACACTAGCAAACGTGTCATGAATTCTGAACTCTCGATCCTCACTTCATGCCCGGAAGCCCTGGAATGTGACAGCGAGCCTCCGCCTTCTCAGCTGCTGATGCAAGTATAGCAAGCTGAGTGCCCGCCAGTGCTCCCACCTCAAATGTGGGCTTGGGGTACTGGCTTGCACCGTGGACTTCACTACCCAGGTTCTCCAGTGTTTCACAAAGGCCCCTCGATGCCAAGCCACTTGTTTCGGCCCTCAAGCTCAGGCCAGAAGCGTTTTGAGTTGAGTGTCGAGTAGACCAACACCATCAGGCAGAAGTTTCCAGGGACAGGCAAGGGATTGTTCTAAATTCTAAGCGACCAGTTGAGGCAAAAACTCGAGCGTATAGACTTGGACCCCGGTTCGCCGCAGCTCGCTTACTGAATCGCTGTTTTAGCACTGCATGTCGCATGTTCCGACAATCAGACTGTCAATCACGGGAGCAAAAAACTTGCCCTATTGCTGTCCAGGAGTGGTCCGACCTTTCGGCAAGTGAAGTTGCTGGCAGGCACCAACACCAACAGTACTAGCAGTGGTGGCAGTGGTCCTGGCAATGGTAATGGTAGTGGCAGCGGCAGTGGCAGCGGCCGAGGTAGCGGAATAGGAATAGGAATAGGAATAGAAATAGTAGTAGTGGTAGTAATAGTCGTCGTAGT